>JAAXYW010000168.1:0-53666 GCA_036851895.1 Orthonychiurus folsomi
ATGTACATATGATAATTAATTTGACTTGAAAAAGCACACTCGTAAAGTTTGCGTTTCTTTCTCCGAAAGTGTAAACGTGTTTTGAAACAAGTCAAGTGTGGCAGTTTTTTTTTTGCTCAGTTTCTTGGATTCCGTCACGTAGGATTCTCGACGTCTTTTCTCCTTGATACAAGCATCACTCAACCTAATTGTCATTCTACTTTAGGGCGGACTCCCCTCCTGAGACAAGACACACAAATCCACTTCACTAGAATTTCAGATCCAGACCGGACTATTTAATTTCTGCACATGTCCTACGCGTTGGAACTCCGGATTTCCTTCTAAGACGCGGCACCGGGTGATTTGAAAAATTCGGAAAGCACGAGATAGAATTAACAAACAAGTATGTAATTGCATTCTTGAATTGATGCACCCTTCCGTTCAAACGGACAGTTGCATTTACATTCTAATTTGCATATGTTGAATTTGTTTTTTTATTAATCATGGGATACACGGGAGGGTGGACGTGTAGTACTGGGAATCAATCGATAGTAAACGGGGAGCATCCTCCGCCCGCTTTCCGCCCTCACTCTCAATTCCCATGATTAAACCAAGCCGTACTTGGCAAAACTCAAATGATACTGAGTGACTGAGAAGTCTGTGTACGTGAAAATGTCAAGTTAGCTTACCATTTGTTAAATTATTCTTGTCGTTTCCTCCCTTCTCATCATTCGGCAGCTCGATGTCAGTAATGACAGTGCCAAAGACAAGGCAGAGGGTCCACCCGACTCCAGTCAGCCACTTTTGCATCTGAAACTAATCAATTAGGGAAAATTACTTACTTTCTTATTGATTGTGGCTTATATTCAAAGGACGGATATCAAATACAAATGATAAGCTACGCAAGTATAACAAAATCCTATGTTCATCGTCGCATAGCTGTGTGGAAATGCTCCAATTATTTACGGACTTAATGAATGTAATCTGCATTACATTCATAAAGTAGATTAACCGCCCTAATTAGTATAATTTGATCCCTATCAAATACCCAAGACTGTCTATTTTGCTCGTTAAAAATTATTGTTATGAACTTTTCTTTGTCAAGGAGGAAAACTTGTGCGGGGGGATGTCCTCTCCCGTCCATTCAGAGTTCACCTATCCTGGCCAAGTACATTTGGAGACAAACATTTGCAAGTTTCCCTTTCTCTTTTGTTCCCCATTAAGTTGACTCGTGTTTTTGAGGAGGGGTGTTAACAGAAGAACCAATGGAGTCTCAGGGCAGCGGAGCGAAACACAAGGAAGTGTGGGGGAAAAAAGGAAGAAACTTTGTGACCTGCAGAGGCGAAGAATTTTTCCATTATAAAGTTTTGATTTACCGAGAATAAACGAAAGGAAGGAGGAACTTCCCGTGGACGACAGACACAATAATGCCACTAGCACCCCCTTTCCGTCATCCCTTTCCATTGTGATCAAGTTGGCTTAAGTCTGAGCTTAAGAGAGGAAAGGGGCATCACTTGAGGGGAAAATCTTTCACTCGAGTAAAAGGCTTTCCCTTCAATCAAAGTATTTACTTGGACTTGAAGAAACAAAATCTTTTCCTCCCTTCCGTCTCACTCACTTCTTCCCAACCAAACATACGTACGTATCCCACTCCTCCAGATGTGGAACAGATTCTTCATTGCTCGGAAGTTGTACTCTCGTCATCGTATAAATATAATGCTACATTTTCTTCTCCCAAAAACATTGAACCAATAACAACGGGTATTGTAGTGGGTAGTTAGTTTAGTAGAGGGTGAAATAGCCATCGGCCTCCATTTTCATTGTTTTTGCTCCGGATGCCAAGAAATAATAGTGGAGAATGCTGTGACCGTGGGAGTAAGGAGGAAGAGGACGGAGTGAGTGAATCAAGATGTGATATAATAAAAAGCAAAAGATGAAGTATCTTCCAGACGGATGGTCCTAGTTTCCGGATAAAATGGGGGTATCATCTTATGAAGTGATGCCAATCAGGGAAAAGGAAGCTAGTTCCCCTCTGTGCAGGCCGGAAATTACTTACTTCGTTTTTTTTTCAGGAAAGGACTAAACAGCTCTTAAGAGCTTTTCATCTCGGGCCGGATGATGGTGTTTGGGAAGCTAATTATAATCCCACGTCTACCAATCGATAATTAATCAGTCTAATCATTTTAATTACTTTCCTAACATTTTTCCGATTTTTTAAATAGCAAATTTGCCTACTTGCCTTTTGCTTTCAAAGAAAATCCCGCCTCTGACTCCAAGTATTTATTTAATTCCTCCAGTCAGAAATCTGTACTTATTATTCATTTCATGAATGAATAAGGTTTCACGAGTAGATTTTGAACGGATTTCACCATCCGCCACCAGTGAGGAAGATGAAATATGTATTTACACAATAAAGGGAAATGAGGAAAGGATGAAGCGTGCGCTTGGATGGCAGGCAGGCGGCGGTGTCTGTAGGGACGCTGACGGCGCGAAGTCATGGCCGTCAGTCTTGGATTTGAATAATTATATTTTCATCTTAAATTCTGAGGCGTATGTATGGGTTCACCCTTTCATGGAGCCAGCCTCTGTTTTGCATGTATCCACATTCCCCGTCTAATCTTCCTCCAGTTGAAAAGAAGTAGAGAAAAAATTAATTTGACAACAGAGCACACACAGACTAGAGACGCCGTGCGGCTTTGCTGCCGTTTTGTAAGATGAAAGAGAAAGCAGAGCGGATGAATCCCGTCGTGTAACTTTGTTAGCATTACCATGACTATTTCAACCGACGGGATGACGAAAAAGACCACAGCAAAGTTATCCTGTCACTCATCCCGCCCCGCCAACGTACACTTTCTGTCCCGCCACACCTTCCATTCACTTCAAATCAGAACGAACGAACGCGAAAGCCATGGACTACCACATACAGTAAGTTTTCGTACTCTCATTCCTCCAACTCTTCTCACACTTAACTCAAATTTTTCACACGAGAGTAATTTCCTGGACTAAGATGTAAACATATTAATCAATGCTTCCTCTTCAACCGAAGTGCATCATTTTGGAAGGTGCGGCCGGGGCTCCGCTTTTGGAATCCCTTTGTTTGTTCCTTTCCCATTCGGAAAAATGTTGACAAGGAAAGCTACCAAATTAAAGTAAAACGCATTTGAAAGGGATTTTACCGCATTAAACAAATTTTTCTTTCACAAAATCTTCGAAAAAAGGACCCACGAGTAATTTCATTAAACAAATTAAATTGAATATGCCGCCGAATTCAAAGTGGATGGAATTTGTGGACGGCACGGTAGTGGGGGGATCCCCAACCCCCAATCCATGCATAAATTAGTTACAGGTTTGAAAATGATGGCGCGGGCTAGTGTACAAAATTAGGGGAAGGATTTACTATTCAAATGACGGTTCCTCTCCCCCTCACTTCCCAATAAACGGATTGCTTTGTTCTTGGGGCCCAAGACGAATAAAAATCCGCTTTTTTCCGGGAGAGAAATCCACATCAAATCAAATCATTTGGAGTTGGGTTCATTACAGAGAACAAATCGCTAATGCATTTATATGGACTAAAGGATTGAGCCCAAAATTGAGGGGAAGCCAAGCCAAGGCGAAGGCACATGCCTACGTACCGTACGACGTACGTCTCTCCGCTCCAATTACCCGACGGTTTGAAAAACTACATTGAAGGGAAGAAGACGGCTTTTCCTCGGAAGAATGGGCATTGTCGAGGTAAATTACTTGATTGAAAATGGATAGCTGAGCTAAAATCCGGAACCTTCAGTTGTTCTGATCTCGTCACGTTTTCAATGGCCAATGGTTGGCAACTGAAAAAAAATTGCGAGGCCCGCGTGGGTATGATTATTCTTCTTCCCCCAATTCTGTTTGTTTTCTCGGCGGAAATGTCATCGGGAACCATGGCAGTCTGATTAATTCCCCGTTTCTGCAAAGTAAGTCATTTGTTTGGGGGGGGGAAGGACATGCGGTACATTGCTATGTGTGACACACATTGTGGAAGGCGGGAGGGCTTGGAGGAAGCCATAACTCATAACAAGTTGTTTTCCTTTAGTAGCCATAAAGACGATTACAAGTGGTGGACCAAGTGGAGGACTCCCCAAGGCTCCAGCGTGTGATTAAGGCCAGCAGCCACATCATGGACAGACAGAATGTATCTCTGCCTCATGTTTATGTTACGGGGCGGAGTGGGTGTTGGAATTAATTTGGAAAATAGACCAGGAGGATCGAAAAATAACAATGTTCCATTCATCACGGTCGTCTATTTCCAACTGCCATGCCATCCCTGCCCTCCGTCGTCAATTTCAAAGGGAAAATCCCATTTCAACCTATCCTTTTTTCCGTTTCGGGAATGGGACGAGTTTAATAGTCTTGAAAACAACAATTTACATGGATAGTTCCAGTGCGGGTTGAGGGTGGTGGTGCTCTTGGATTAGGGAAATGGGTCTCTTGTTGAAATTCCGTCTTTGAACAAATCACTACGACAAAGCCAATATAGTTCTCTGGAGTCTTATAAGCATTTCACGGGAGGAATTGTCACACGTAAGGGATTACGGTGATGGTGCGGTGTTGGTGGAAACTATGGATTCCCTTTGGATCTGGACGGACTCGGGCCCACACAAACCACTACACCTCGACTTTGTGGCATAGGATTATTTGTGGAAACCAAGGCAGACCTGTTTACAGTCACGGTCGTTCGTGGCTGAGGACAAATATGCATAAAGTTGATTCTCAACCCTTGCGGATTTTGTACAAATAAGAGGATTCGGGTAATTAATCTTTCGAGCGGATGGGGAAATATCTCGTGGGGTAAATTGTCTCAAAAATTGCACAATCCTTTGCAAAAATGAAAGCAGACAAGCCAAATTGGGAAACAGTGAACCATCCATAGAAGCAAGACACATTAAACTTAATGCGAAATGCGCATTACATGAGTAAGAACAACGCAAGCAAAAATAGCCTTCTGAACAGACTTGGGTTTACTCAAATAATTTGACATTACTCGGAAAGTAAGTCTATTCTTCGCCTCGGGGATATGAAGTGGACAGTCCGGATGTGATCCGGTGTATATATATGATGAGGACAAGTAATCCCTGGAAATGGTACAAAGGCTCGAAACACAAGGCAAGAAGCTGATTCTTGGAGAAGAAAGTACTCGAGTAATCCTATCCGGAAGCGCACGCACGTACATGATATGACCCACTAATCCCCAAAAGGCAAATGAAGTCAGGGAAAGGGAAAAAGAAGGGCTGGGAATGGAGTCCCTGACAAAAAAAGTGCTGTATATCAAAAATTGATGTCTTTTCTTTGGAAGATGAAGTAGGAAATAAGGGAAAAGGAAGGAGCGCTGCTGTTGAGCGGAAAAGTTGGAAGAATGAATCGGAGTCACACACGAGAGAGTGGAACTCCAAGGCGTAGCATTACATACTACGTATTGGTCGGTCTTGGAAAATCCCTGGCATCTTGGAAACTGGGAAGATAGGAAAGTGAAAGTAGCAACTTCGTCATCTCCTTTCTTTCAACAGTCGTCGTCATTTCCAGACTCATCGCATTGCAGGAAGCAGCGGACCTGTAGCATACATGACGCCAAGAAACAATAACGACAGACAAAGTACAAGGACAGGAGTCACAGGACGAGGACACGCAAGTCTCCGTGATTTCAGCTGCACCCAAGATGAACCCAATTCCAACCGCGACAAGAAACTACATGGCACGGTATTGGCTGATACCGCAAAAGATGTAACGACCTACTGAGTCGTTTGCAGCTCTAAGCTCGGATTTTAATTCCCCTTCGTTTTCATAATTTGATACTTTAACGGCACACTTCGGCCTATAAAACAAAGTCAGATTTGAGAGTGTGAACTCCGGCTTTTCCGTCCTCACTCTTAGAATTTTGCCTGGCTTGGTTTGCTTCCTGAACAAATTCTTTACGGACTGCACTATCAAATTATACAAGCTTTTAGCAGCAACTCTTGAAAATATCAAAGGCGCCCACGCATGGAGTTTTGCAGATATTAAAAATGGATCGGCGGCGGGTCCGAGATTTAGAGTTCCAAGAGTTCTGTGCTATACAAAAGTTTTATGATGATTTTACTCTTTTAGTTAAGAAGAGTGTCATAAAACTACATATATGCGTCGTAGATCATGGGATCTAAAGTTTTCCTGCTGGGCAGCCAGTAAATGGGTCACAACTTCTAACACTCTGATCGTGTCAATAAATGCAATTAATTCAGCCCATTCACTAAAAACAGTCCCTAGCCAAAATACAATGAATCATCCCCTCCAGCACTCGAGTTGACAATTGAAAACGAAATGTGAATTTAAGTACGCATAGGATCACGCAGACGGATTTCAGTTGTCTCACTGTAAGGGGTCTTTAGCGGAGGCAGTTAGACAGTGTAATCTGTGGAAAGATGAAACCGACTACTAAGTAACTACGTAAGTTGGTCGCGCCTTAGTCAAAGGAAGCACGTACTTGAACAGATTTCCCTTAAAGCCAAGAGAACAAAAGGAAACTCCTCATCTGTGTTATGACATAGGAAGTGACATTATGATCCTCAACAGTTGAGTTGGACATGTGGACGAATGTACATTTTGGTTCTTGGATCCGGGAGCGGAGCTGGGGTTTAGATTAAGCTGTAGGAGAATAAGAATGAGTGGAACGAGTCGCTTAAGTTGAGAAATGATCTCTCTATAGACGATGACTTTAATTTTAAGGGCGTCTACGAAATTGAGAGGAAAGAACAAGGGAAAGGACGCACTCTGTCTGTGCGAGCCGCTCGTTCTTTCTCTTTTCTTGGGCCATAAACTATAATGATGATGTCCAAGAATAATGAAAATGATGTTTTCTCAGTCAGTCAGTGAAAAAGTTTCTCCTTTTGAGTAAACCAAATGACATGCAGAGCAGTGAAGAGCAATGGACGATTAAGCAGAGCAAGAATAGAAATGAAACTGGGTTCGTCTACATCTAAAGCCCTTTCTCTTTCTTCCAAAGAGCTCTGGACCACCATCACCTACATTTGTCATAAAAAACCGAGGCTCTTCCCTACTTACTGGATTTGTCTACTGCTCTCCAATCTTATCCTTTCGCCGCAGGAATAATACGGTCGTCCCAAATGCTGTTTCCATTGATCTTTAAAAGTTTTGAAAGGAACCTTTCCCCGCGAATTGATACTATTCAAGATTATGCCCATGGTTTGTCCAAGGTTCTTAAATTATGAACAAATTGAAAATGCCAAATGCTCAATTAAACAGGCCAATTAAACTCTTAGCAATTCTGAAAAATTGTTGCGTGACGATTCTCGATTCAAAAAAATATAATGTATGGTTTGCGAATATAATAATCAAATATATACTATTCATTGTCATAGTTTACGTTTAAGCGTAGATGTATCAAAGAAGTTCCATGCTTGACAAGACAATGTTATAGCAGTTGAGTGTGGTAGGTGTAATTTCCATACTGATTAGGTATGAGGCAAATAATGACTAAATTTTAATTCACTCTTTCGTCTCCGTCGAAGACTCCAACGACACTTTTCCGTCCGCCTACACCTTGAACTAACCTTTTTATTATACAGTCTCCGTCTCGTTCTCGCATACATTTACGGAGCCTGAATTACATTATTATCTTTTTGAGGTTATGAGATCTTATGCGGTTAGGTCATTTCCAGAAACATTTATGATAATGTCTTGAACTCTAGGATATCATGGCTGGTGCGCTTACTGGATGGACGTGAAAGAAACGTAAGTATGACATCTCCGTAATTTCCACTCATCTCACCGAAAAGAAAGAAAGGAAACTCGCTCAATATTCCACCGATGTTCCCACTAAGATACACTACTTCAAGAAAGTAACGACCTTTTCTAATGCATTTAGTTTCAATTTTTTTAGAAATGTTTCCAAATCAATTTCACTGCAAGAATTGGAATGTAAGCAAACCTAAGTAAGAAAATCCCGATAGTTTTTTTAAGAAAATGCCAGCGCATTGTCGTAGAAACCACCAAAGCTGTATATACTATTTCCAATCAATACTTCAAATACAAGGAGCTAAAACTCGAAGATCGATCAGAGTAACCTACTCAGGTGGAAAGAAAATTATTCCCAGGCGAGATCTTAAATCAAATTATTAATCAACGGAGAGATGAGCAGGGTGGAAGGTGGTGGAACCCACTAGCCCAGTTCCAGCCCAGAAATCTGCATGTGAGAAAAGTGCACACCCAATGGCTTCGCATATGGTGTGAGTGGAGATCGATTCGATGTTTATATCTGGAAAGCCTAAAAGCATTTAGTGTACGAGGCAGACAAGCCCATCCTCGTAGCAAATGTCTGCGGTTTTACGAACGTAGACTTAATTGTTTTGTATTCCCCGCAATTTATTTCCTTCTCCCAAGACGGGCTACGCTACTTGTACGTACGGCACACGGCTACGGCTGACCAACGAGTATTTTCGAACAAGACTTACATACAATACTCCAGGCCACTGCACTGTTGTTATCTGTCTGATTGACGGGCTCGCGTGTGGCTGAAAGAGATATATCTGGACCAATTCTAACTTCCAACACCCACTCCGAGGCATCCCTTTTTATGAGGGCAAGGCGAAGGAAAACGTCCAACATTTGCGGATTACACTGACTGACGAGAGAACGTCTAACTTGTATGGACATGGTGTAGTAAATGTGTGCTTCGTATGGCTCAAGGCATTTGAGGAAATTGGATTTGGAAGCCCATCCAACTTCAACATTTTAAACGAAGTTCTAATTAGTTGTGTCACCTGCATTACACAACTTGAAGCTTGAGCTTGAAGGAATCTGAACATTTATATATCTGTCAACGCCAAACTATAATGGAGTACATTGTACATACAGGTGGAGATATAGTGTGACGATTCAGATTTTCCTGGTAGCAGTAGCTGATGAACTCGTAATGGGGATTGTGTGAAAAGACAGACAAAAGTTTGCCAAATCCAAATCCTTGCCTGAAGCAAGCAGAGCAGAAGCACCACTAGAGTATAATTAAATTACGACACAAGTAATCCGACTTGCACCTTAACCATTTGGTGTGATCTTGTCATCACCTGATGAGAATCCTTGAAAGCCATGCCTCGGCTAGTCAACTCTGGAATCATCCACTTAATGGATTCAACACCCATTAATGTAATTTAAATACGTACTTCAAGTTTACTACCTTACTATTCCCAGTTAATGGAAAGAGGAGAGGCCATTCAATTCATTTTCAGTTGAGCACATACTACCATGCGCATTTGCTTCTATAAAAATAAAACGCACTATGAAAACAAGAATATTAAAAAGTGAAACGAGTTTTAATTACTTTGCAAGATGAAAATGTTTGCAAATGTTAGAAATTGGAAAAACTTCTCTCAATTAGTTTACAAAACAAAAATGCTGCCAATCCTATTGCAGATATTAAAAATTGGAACAACTTAATTTGCAAAGCAAAAAGTGGCTGTAGAATTCCCAAATGCATTAAAGGCGTTGTATTGAATGATTTCCACAACCTGGGTAGTAATAATAATCATAAATGATCTCCGGTATCCACGGAACTTGAATAAACTGCATGGATTCAAAACGGTTATTAGGACCAAGCGAAAACTCATACAAAGTCAGTTGCCTTTCCTGAAAAGTCCACATTTGGATCCACTACTGTAGAATGAGAAAAGTGAGTCCCTCTACAAAATTCTATTCTGCATGTTTGAATGGAATGATCGTCAATAGCATGCTCCACTGGAATTCGAATTACATTGCAGTTCACTCGCAAGCATTTCACGATTCCGATTAATGCCGTGCCAGGCTTGGAGAAAGGCTTTTCAAAGCCCATTTTATATCGCTCCCATGGTTTTAATAGACTATCTTGCATGTCTATTTCACATATTTATTTTCATGGCATTTTGTTTGTCCCTAGGAAATGCACACGTCTACACAGTACTTTCACCGTGGACGGGAATGATTATTTTTTTAAATCAGTTCCCAGCGCAGAGCACATGCTCCAGGAATGAAATCATGTGGAATGAAGGCAGTGGGTGAGTCGAAGCTTGTAAGTTGCGTTGAACAAATCGATGGAAAGCAAAGAAAACGACATAAATCCATCCAGTCGTGTTGCTGCAATAAATGAAGTTAAAGTGTTAGATAAGGAAAGGATATAATTCATTCTGGTTTTGGACAGGGAGTCGGACTTGACCGCATGCTTCTGGGGAAGAATCTGTGAAAGAAAGGAGCTGGAGATAGCAGGCAGGACATAAAAATGTGTCAACTTCCATTCTTGTACACTTTTGTTTTGAGTTCACATTCGAAATATTGGTGAACTCCTGGCCGGGGACTTTTGTCCACTTTGTTTCTGTTATTTTCCCGAATTGAATCTTGCTCAAGAGCAGGATGGAATCCTCGGACTTGAGTTCGAAATAATTTTTCAGAATGAATAAAAGGGTTCCGAAGAAGATCTTTTTGAAAACCGCTTTGACGAAAGCATCCGGTTAGTAAATCCGAAAACTCATTAACTATATTTGAAAACAAAAGAAGTGAACTTCCTTCCATATAACTTTGAAAACAAAGGGGAATCCTTAACGTAATTAATAGGGGCTCCGGCCAACTTTTAATTAAGAGTTAAAATGACGACGAAGCGCGTTTATACCATGCTTGCTCCAGCAGCTCCTGCTGCGCTTTTGCTGTCACAATAAATGCTAGCTCTCAAATTTCAGCTGCACTCAAGCACTTATTCGACTATAAACTAAACTTTCATATATCAAACATTTTACAATATAATGAACAAAGGTCACAAATTTCTGTTTACCAACATCACACAAACCGCTGCGTTTGATTTATATAAAATTTTGAATTTTGAAAGTTTATTGCTTAAAATCTTTTGTTGCTCTGCAAGTAGTACATTTTCAGGAAGCTGTTTATCTTTTTCTTAGATTGCTTACTTTCCTAACTAACCTTTTGATGTATGCCTTCAGTCTCAATCACGCTGCACATAGATACTATTCAATTCGGAATGCAGGGCAATTCCGGAGCAATCTTACGGAACGGATACCTTCAACTCACTACACTGCCACTTTCCCTGTCATAGGAGGCAAGTGTAATGTGAAGACAAAGAGGTCGTGCTGCATTTGAGCCGGAGTCCCTTAACCATGACTTACGCAAAGATCCCTCAAAGAAAGTAACATGAAAGAGCGGTAAGAAAAGAGTCGGACATCCGTCAGTGATGAATTCAATTCCGTTGAGTCATTCCTTCCTTTGGCGGTAGAATTTTTTGGAAGGAGTTTTACGTTAAACCCAAGTCATTCAGGCTCCGCTGGTTTGCTTCCACCGTTCAGCTTTCCGTGAGACAGGAGGACAGGGACTAAATAACTCCTTGACATTCTCATTAATGTCTTTTCAAAAGGGAAGGCATTGCCATTCCGTGCACTGTTTTTCCTTTTTGGAACGCCAGCTAATGTTTTCCTTTCCTCCGGTTCTTTGGACTACATCCATCCCACCCACACACAGTAACTACATACGGAGTTTTGCACTGATACAGTGAAGCGCTAAATCGTTCTCTTTTTAAAAAAACACTTTGCTTTCGGCTTTAGCTCAACAAAGAGACAGGATGACTTCGGCTGACATAAGGAAGTAGATTTTGCCTCTACCCAAAGTTTAAATGTGCCCGGGAGAAAGTCAAGGGAACCAGCACTCCTCCTAAGAACCTTTGCTTACCCCACTTCTTAAATACAAAGAAATCCAAGAGCATCCACCAGCATGTTGAAAGTGGAATGCCACTGAAGGGGGAAAGAAATTCCATCTTCTATTCTAGTTTACAGTTTCAAATGCGACAGTAGCTTCGGACGCCGCTCGTCCAGTTTTCAAAATGTTGGTGGAGTCGGACAGTCGAGAAATGGTATGGAGAATTATCGTGTGAAGGGTTCGTTCGTTTACACAGAGCATAAACCCAGATATTAAGTCGACAGTAAACGTTTTCCTTGGACTTGGCTTTCATTCAATGCTGATCCAGCCCAGCAGTGCACGGGCTGCGTGGAGAATCCTCTTCCAAGTTAGCTGTCCTCCTCCTTAATATTCCTATTTAAGGTTTTATAGCTACGGACATACTCACCAAAGTCAATATTTTTTCGGTTCACTCCACTCGTCCCCTTCGTGGGTCAGCCGACGGCGGCGGATAAGAATAGACGGGCTTTAAAAAGATTGAGATTTCCTGTGACAACGACAACTGAAGTCCAGGAGGTTTTATTCACACAGTTAAAGAAGCTCAGAAATACGTCAAGCTTAAGCATAGCACGAGGAACACTTATGGCCGACGTAACAGGCAGAATTGTGATGGGAATATCAAGTGAGGGTTTTATTTTACGGAGTGCAGGCATGGAGGACCCTACAGGTTGCAAATTCTTTGGAAGAGAAGTGCCGACTGAGAGAACATGGAGTGAAATTAGGCCAACACTCTGCCGTGATCTCTCCAAAACCTAAACTATTGATGAAATGCTTTTTTGAAGACAGCCAATATATCATTTTGACAGGGCGGACAGAAGAATGTGGTGGTCGTACGCTACGTCAAGGAAAACATAAAATATGATTATAAGATGCGATTCGATTGATGTGGAGCGGAGTGGTTGGAATTTAGTATTGGACTTTCTCAAGCAGAACCTCTGACAGACCACCGGATCTCCACCCACAACGAAGATAAAGTTTGATGGGGGGCTTGGAGTCAATCAACGTTTCCGACATGAACTATCCGAATGGGGTTTGGCTTGTCAAGGGATTCGCACATTTATAAATGGACTTCCTTCCCCACTTGTTTAAGAATGAGCGGAGCGCCCAAACCCGAAGACAAGCCTTACACGCAGACACTTATGCACGGAACTCGAAAAGTGCAAGAAAAGGATGTACTCGGGTTGGAGGAAAAGCTAAGAGATGGACGAGTGATTTACGACCAACTTACAAACACCTACAGGTCACACACTCCTGGCAAGGAAATAGGTTGGATTGTTGCGTACGGGACGGAAATTGTATTATTTTCGCTCTTCTTTTGGACATTCCCACCTCTCGCCGTTGTTTTGAACTTTAAGTGAAAGTGACTTGCCTTTGAGAACGCGCTTGATTTGGCTTTGATCTCTGATTTATTTAAAGGGGTGCTGTTGGCAAAGATTGAAAGTGCAATTGGTGAAATCAACGTGAAGGACAGACAGATGGATCGTTCAAAAATTGTGTGTAAAAAGTAAAGGCAAAACTCATTTAAAAGAGGAAATCCGCAAATGGAATGCGCAATTGGGAGACGCATTTGAAGTTGGTTTCCATGAATAAATACTGACTTTCTTTCTACTGCCAGATGTGATCGTGGAAGGAGGAAACAAGAGTCCACTTCGTCCATGGCGTCGATTAAGGACTTCATCCAAGAAACTTCTTATGAAGAACCATTAAGCCGTTTGACGCAAGTAATGATAATAATGCCGAGTTGTAAGGCTTTTCAGGCCCTTGTGTATTCGACGGCTGGACGCTCGAACCTCACGTCCTTTGTTTATTCTGTGGTGTCAAGTGTAAACGTGGACGTGCTTGCCGCGACACTTGTGATGGAAAATGGTTGGACGTATAAATGATAATGTAACTGCTATTTCGACATTTCTCCCGTCAACGCGGACCGTTAAAACTTCCCGAGGAAAGAGATTCACGACATGATTTTTGGTGCAGCTCACTTTGATATTAAATCAAATTTTAAATCCCATGTAATTTCTTATTTCCAGGGTAAGGTTGAGGACCAAAGGAATCGCTTATACATTGATTCAGCGGAACAAAGTTCCACGAACTAATTTAAAATCTAATTTCACTATTTGGTGTAACATTAAAGCATACTTCAAAGGAAATGCTGGTAAAATCTAGTAGTTGTTCCGCAAGACCGCGTAATCCAAAGAAGCTTCTTGACAGTTTCTGTACAATGCCAAAAGCACAGTTGGGCCTTATGGATGACGGCACGGCATTGAAGCATGGGAGAAAAGTTTTCAAAATAAAAATGAAGCCTGCGTGAGTTAGACAATTCAGAAATTGGGGAGATTGGGATGAATGTCAACAGGACAAGGCGGGAAAGGAGCTGGGCTCCTGGCTGGGACGGTGGCGGAGCCATCATCATAGATCACAAAGAATGGCGTTGAGTTAGGTTTGTTGTTGGCTACTAAAGATAAAATTCTCCAGATGGGACCCAGCGTTCGTATCAATAAAAGATGACAAGACACAACAGGAGTGCGAATCCAGAAACATAAACCAGAAGATCAACCTCACTTTCTCCCTCCTCTGTGCTTCACCCGGGTCCTTTATTGTAGTTTGCGAAACACGCTGTCCTCGAGACTTTCGTCGTTGTCGTCCTCCCCAAGTATTGTGTCTTTCCCTACCAGGTCACAGTTTAGTCATGTGCCAACTTTCTATCATTCCCACACAAAAAGAAACATTCAACTCTATTCTGCTCTAATTCACTTGTGCCCCACGTCACCCACGCCTCCCCTATCCGTCGACACACAAATAATCCAAGTAAATCACTATTGAATAAAACTTAATCCAGTTTCCTCCCATAAACTTTTTGATTCTCCCCATTCAATAATATGTGAGGGACATGAATCATAAAAATCCCCCCAACCGACTTTGACTTTTTGACTGCTCAAGTTTCTTTCCTTTTGAAGAATTTTGTGCATGTAAGTGGACTTCCTAGCCTTGTACCATACCTGATAAGACACAGATATAAAAAAAAGTTAAGAATATTCAAAATTGAGTGGAGGCGGGAATCCTATTTCGACTGTGACTTAGTTTTGGGTGGAATCCAGGATCCAAAAAAGATTTCTCGCAGCAGCCCCAACTACCCGCTCCAGTGTAGGACAAGTTGGACGGAGCGTTACGGGATAATGTGGTTTGGCCAGGAAGAGGGGCCCGGGTAGTTGAGTGCTTACGGGGGGATGCCAAGCGTTTGTCATTTTAATGGAATTTCATGCGGACTTGTATTCTAGTTTGGGTCTTCCCCTTCAGCAAACCTCTCCGCTTTTCTACAACTTAAACCACACATCCTTTCCCTTTCCATTCCTCCAGTGTGTATTAATTTTCCGGAATAGTAGCTTTGTTTCACGGAGCTAACTATTTAGTTCCCCTAATGCGGTGCACATAATTTGATTATGGGCTAAGTATGTGGGATGAAGGAGTCGACGAAGTTGGATTCGTTCGTGTGCATTCCTGGAAAGGAGGATGTAGTGCGGGTACGGGCATGAGGCAATGGATGTGAAAATTAAAACCACAATACAACTGCATGGGGGAAAATAAAGAGTGCGGGCTTCGTTGAGGAGGAAGAACTTTCCAAACTCAAATTACGTGGGTTCTGTCTCTGTGCGGATAATGTACACAAGGGGTGGGTCGTCTAATGCATTTACTGCCACTCCTCTTCAGCCCAGTTAGCTAGTATTGGAGAAGGAAACGGCGGTGGCGGTGTGTGCGGTAAGAAAGAGTTAAAGAGAAGAATAAGAAATTTGGCATTAAAGAAGGTGGAGCGGTGGGAGGGTAGAAGGATCCCACGGAAGATGAGAGAATAAAATTGTAAACCCTGATCACGAATCCCATAATTCCTTTGTAAAGTCGAGAGATACTGATTTGATGATACTTTTTGGTTTTGGAACTACGCTTCCCTTCATTGGCACCAATTTGGGTTGAGAACAATCTAATAAATTCTCCATTCCAACTTCCTCCCGCTGCTTCCTTCAATTCTTACCCGGCACAGCAACTAAACTAGACCTGCTCTGCTCCGCTCCAGATTTTGATGTGAAAAAGGTTACAAGTTACAATCCATGCCAAATGGATTCCTTCTGCCTCCTTGTGTGCCTTGCCCACAATTTCCGTCTGACCCTGCAATTTCTGTTTTGCTTCCAGTCTCAGCTTCCCCACATGAAAAGGACTGGAGTTAAATACAATGCAAAGGGAAGGCCTTGAGATTTTGCCGATTTCTTTATAGGACACGGGCAGTCGTAATCTTGCCTCCACGCTAAATTAGAAGCCTGCACTGAATTTTTAATACGGAGAAAAGCAAATGCAACGCTGTCCGGCTTAGTAAATACATGTACGCAATATTGAAGTTACCCGGATGAGGATTTGCCATGTCGCCTCCAAATTTTAAAACAAGTGCTGGACAACTGCATGCTCTAATATTTGCTTCGCTCTTGCTTTGATAACATTGGAATGTCACACTTTGAGTCATTTGAAGAGAAGGAATTCCTTCCAAGACATACGTTCCTATAAACAATACCACTTATTTTATTTTCCCCCAATACTGTTCCGGACCACATTCCAAGGGCTGTGGCCTCCGCCCTCTCTATTTATAACCTCATTCATGGTGAAATTCGGTTCAATTTCTTTCTGGCGCCTTCCGGGGAAAACTTGCGTGATTCTCGAAAGCCTTGGCTGGATTCTGTAGTTGCCACTTTCTTTCGAGTATTTCAATTCAACTCTGAGGGGCAAAGAGCAACGGCAATCTAAACCCGTATAATGCTATGGAGAAAGTTTCTTCTAACCCCAACAACCCGGGAGCTAATACTCTTGAAGAAAATAAATTTTACAAGGCAAAAAGAGGAAAGAATGTGGAAAATTGCCCCTTGCGCGCTGGGTGGTTTCAGAACAATTTGCACTTGGCGAAAGTCCCGCCTTCACGCATACATTTTGTGTAAATTGGAAACACTTACCTTTGGTTGAGAGTTTGGCAGAAACTATGGACGTGTGAGGTGCACGGGAAAGGAGACTTTCAACTGAATGCACAATCCCGAGCGACAATTGTCACGGCGGTTAAGTCCTCACAAACTTTGTTAAATAGCACGAGTTTTTTTTGTAAGTTAGCGAATAATTAAAACACCAAAACTTTTTTCAGTAAACTGCGAATGAAGGCTGCGCAAAGTAAATCCTCTTAAACGGAAAGAAGGATTATTTAGATACACTAAGGAACTGTAGTCTTGTGTATAGTTTCTTTATCAATTATGTTTTAAGTGTAGAATTTTTGTAGCAAAATCTAAAGTGCTCTTTCGGGTTCATTTAACCGGATTTTACGAATTTATATAATTTAATTGCCGATGAAAGTCATGCCGGCCTAACAATGTGTGTTATCTTACGACTATAAATGCAAATCCAATATTAAAACAGGAGGGAGACGTCAAATACAAATACCATTCAACAACAATGTATCGTACTCTTCACCTGTGGTTTAATTAACGAGTTCTGAAGTCACCAGAATTCACGCTTGGATTTAGTCTCACAACACTTTGTCCGCAGGTGTTATTTCGGAATGCGGCGTAGATTTAGTATTTAAACTTTCAGTAATCAGTTTTGATTTACGAGTAGCTGCTAATTTGACCTTGTTAGGGAATCGGAAGCTCTAAAGCTCTTTCTAATCAGAATATATCCATGCCGATCCGCCTTGCAGAATTTACATTAAACCAAAACATTTGAATCGAAAATTTGGACAATGCCATTATTTGCAGTTTGGAGGCAATTATTTGCCAAAAAGATGTTGTAATTTGACTAAACCAGTAGACTATTTGTGTAGACTAACACAAACGTAGTTAAAGTACACCCGAAATTGTATACAATTGACTGAACTGATGACAGCAGAGGAATATGAGTCTGGCTGTTTACACTTCGTCAGTCGACCAAGCACTGAATTCGGGTAGAACCCGCTCCCGGCTGGGTAGTCGGTGAGACTTGACGACTCAAGTGCAATCCTGACTATGTATGGGAACCACCATCTCCAGCGTACAAACGATTTCGGCATTTCTGAACTTTTAAATGCCAAAATTCCCAACCAACCAGGAAAAAGGTGCAAAAATAATCTTTGCTTCCTTTAAAATTAGCTGAAACTGTCGAAACATCGACTAAGATCTACAGTAATTCTATAATTAATACAACCCACAAAGCAAAGCTATAACTATAGCTGATTTAGAAAACTTCAAAATTTGTACTTAAATAGCGGTTAACTATAAAGCACTGAGCTTCAATTTTGACAAATAAATTACCAGGGCTTCGCATTAAATTACCCTTAAGAAATGTCAGATTTGGCGTTATAATCGCTCCATCAGTCGCTTCCACCCCCAAAGATTTAATCCTTGGACATACGGGAAAGCAGCACAGAAATTGGGAGCACAAGTATATCAAAATGAGGAGGAACAATTGCAATTACAAGTGAAATGCAGAGATTGCAACTTATGTAGGCGGGCATTAGAAGTAATATAGGAGGAGATTGCATGCAGCGTGTGCTGACTGCTGTTGCCACTGAGGGAATACAAGCCAAAATTCTAGTGTTCATCCTTCCTTTCTAAAATTCAATACCGCATCCAAATACAATTAAGCAAAGTCAGGAATGAAGGAGATTAACCGCAAAATTAACGGGCTCCAACCTCCTGCCAAAGTGACATGACATAACGAGTTAAATGGCTCACCATGCAGTGGATATCACGGCAAAATTTCCACAGATCAACATGTGAACAAAATTGTACTTACTCCCTTTGTGGAGGTGGAGAGCAAGCTGCCACCGTCGTCATTCCAAATTGGAATTCCGTCTACTTGACGGCTGGATGTTTAGATTGAACTTGAACAAATGAGAATTATACACTCCGTAAAGTTGTGCCCAACTTTCCTTCACAAGGTGGAATTATTTTACTCTTAGGAATTGCTCGACTTGAGTTTATTTTCAACCAGATTTGTGGATGGAGAATTCGTTCTCATTTTGAAAATTGTAACGCGGCCCAGCTATCACTTCCAGTGCGGGCCACAGTTAACAAACACACTGTGGAAGACCAACACTTAAAAGTATTGTAACTCGGATCATATGCGTGGTTCATTGAGGAAACGAAGAAATTTATAGAATCACATCGCATTAACAATTTGGCCGCTCTTTGAATTGATGGCACTATGTGAGAAAAAACCACGGTTTTAAGTTACAACAATGCCTTGTATTTCCGAAGGCCAGGTCACAAGTCGACCCGATCCATGACCTCTGAGTTAAGTTGATGAGATGGCATAAAGCAGGATACTGCACTGTTAATAATTCGCAAACTTGTGGAATGGAAGGCTAGTATACGCCATAATTGTTGACGTTAATTTCCGACAGGTTGGCCATTCGCATCGGTCATTGATTTGCTTGTTGGTGCCGTTATTATTACGCTACAATAAAATACCGGAGCGTCCTGGCCTCCGCGAGCGCTGGCATGCAATGAAGTTCAGACAGACGACAGACAAAATTGCCAGCGTAAATTGTCATCTTAATCAACACACGTCACAAATTATTTACATGGCTTCTCGTAGCTTTTAGCCGTACACAAATTACTATTGTATAAAGAATAGTATTTTAATAAAAATCAAACTATTTCTAAACACCCTTTTGATCAGAACTCAGAACCTTTACTACGTCCGCGGAGCACCGGGTCCGTTACGATCAGCATTCCTTTCATCCTTTGAAAGTCCCCGAAATTTGTGTTTTCTCTTCAGAAACTTGTAGGTATCCTTAACAAATATATAACTTAGACCAGATGCTATTGTTGTCGTTGCTGTGCAGTACCTGGAAAATCCAAATAATTTACTATTCAAATGCATCCTTTCAGACATTAATCAGTGGTGAGTTCCGAATCGAAGACGTACCACAAAGCAACTAAGTACGAGTGGACATCATACGGTATCACAGTTGAGACAAGTGTTGCAGCAACCAGACCCAGTTGGATCCCAGTATTGACTTTTGAGATGAATGTTGGCGCTAACTGAGCCGTAGGATGCGTCAGGTTAAAGTACCGAGCCAGCGTCCTCTGAATATCCAAAAAGAACAGAGGAACTTCAAGCATCATTATACTTAATAACCTCTTCATCATTTCTCCTTTCAATCAGTCATCATCGGTTTACGGAACTTCATTCATCTATCACTCCTTCATCCCTTTCAAAAGGAACCATGAACGGGAAATGAAGAAATTCGGAGAGGAGAAAACTGTGAAAGGAAAGTGGAGAAATTCCGCCAATGAAGTCAGGCAAAAACTCCACCTTTCGAATTGCCACCCAAAACTAAACTACAGTTTAGGTAACCCTTAGGAATAAAATTTTGTACGCTTATACAAAATTAAAACTTGAGAATCAGGCCGTACCGTTTAATTTGTAGTCACTCATGTCATGATACTTGGGGCTTATAAATTTTAAAAAAAATGTTCGCATCAATAATTCTGAAACGTGGTTGAACTTACAGGTGGATCCAAGGATTGGTAGCGTATATAAAATGCAGCTGCTATGAGAAGAACGTCTCTTGACAGAATCAGTCCAGTCAATGCAACTGTGAATTACAAACAATATTCATGCTTTAACAAGTACCAAATTAAGATTAAGAAATTAAGAAAATTGATACAATATGATCAAATTAAAAGTACCAGCTCGATCTATTATATGTTTGCAGCACATTTAAATTTGTCTGGTAACAAAGACAGTAAAAGGTAGGACACAGATGCAGAGATAGTTAAATTTTTTAAGGAGAAGTTAAGGGAAAGCTACATGCACAGTTGGATGAAAGCAAAGTAGAGAAAAAGAGGTTAGAAAAAAGAAGAGAAAACCAACCTGGAATCAAATCCATGTAAGTGAGTGAGATGAAGAGAACGCCGACTAATATTTTATCAGCCAAGGGGTCCAAAAAACTACCCATGACAGAAGACTGCCCCGGCACGACTCTCGCAATCCATCCATCCAACTGCAATCCAAACCCAACCCCCATAAAAAGCATATGGCTTTATTTTAATAGATTCCTTTCACCTTCTCCCCTCCTACTAACCCTTTCTCCTCGATATAAAACACTTTCCTTCTATCGGACTGTCTGCCAAAAGCCATCCATTATTTTAATTAATCGCTCCTTGATTGAATTAAAATTCAACTCAAATACAATCGCACTAATCATAACGCTAACTGGTGTGCAATCCTTAGGTAAAATTACAGCACACAGATGCACGTAAACCGGCAATTCTAAAATGGTGTTCATTAGGACTGGCACCTTTGAAACTACTACTAGGCTTATTAGAGCATGTTACGGACTACAGAGTTGATTACCGTAAATGACTCAATAAACACCCGGGCGTTTATTTAAAAATGACCCCTCGAGACCAGGCGTTAATTAGAGCTCCGGCGCTCATTCGGACCCGGCGTTTAATAAATAAATTTCAACTTTAAAGGAGTAAATAACAACATCAAGTTATATTTTCAGAGTTAAATTCCAATCAGGGAATTGAATTAATCACTGTCGCTAATATAATCCGGCAGTTGTGTTGTGTTATCGTTCTCTTCTTGATCAAGAAAATCAAAAATATCCGCGTACATAAATAGACATGCATACATTAGCCCGGCGTTATTTGTGACCCGGCGTTTATTTCTAAAAGAAGCGTTTGACCCGGCGGTCATTAGAGCACCGGCGTTCATTTAGACACCGGCGTTTATTGAGTCATTTACGGTATACATATTAAAAAGATCTTAAACCCGTCAAATCGACGAGTTAAGGTTGTTTTTTTTGAATTGACCAAAACGAGTGAGCAAATATTCATTAAGTATGCTGTCGTTGATATCTAATACCTAGAAAACCGAAGGGGATAATAGTTCAGGTGCTATATTTAATTTTAAAACTAAATCTTCTTAATACATATTTCCTCGCTTTAATAATGTGCACTTATATGGAATAGGAGGTTTGGCGTGTAAAATTTACCATAGAAAACGTTAACCATATTTACCACCTAGAAATAGAAAGGTCACATAGCCTGGAATTGACAGCTGAGAATATGGAAATCCACTGAGAGTTGATGCTCACCAAATCAGTTGCACCGGCGACTAGAAAGAGTCCTACTGCTGCCCCATACTGTTCCTTAATTACCACGTATCCAAGGATCGGCGCCATACCCATTCGGATGACACACAACAAGTTTGGGACTGTCCAAACATTTTCAGTCTAAGAGTTCAAAGAAAGTTAAAACAATTCAGTTCAGTCCGTGAATTTTTTAAACCCAAATTTATTCAACCTCCGTTTTGAATCAAAAAATTGTCAAACTAACGCACAGCTAGAAGTAACTGATACTAATTTGATATGAGATATTATTATTAGATTGACAATAGTTGCGAATGCATTCCATTTTGAATAGTTTCGTTAATTTTAATATAGCATCTTTATCTTTCATTCAAGCTTTATTGTATTCTACCTACCTGAGGCACGGTAAGATCAGGCGGCGTAATTATTTTTCGAAACATTTTAGGCAGGGCCCGCAAATTTCTACCATGCCTGTGACTTGTCGGCTTTATTTGAGCTGTTAAATTATAAAACGCAATCTCAGGAAATGAATATTCTATTACTTAGGACCACCTATTAGTTTAGTTGTGCTTCAAATAGTAAATGTGAAACACAACATACACAGCCGAATGAGCATGAGCGGCAACCTAAAATTAAAATATCAATACAAAATCAGATAAATTCAAATACGCACTGGAAACCGAGACATCCGGAAACAAATCAGGGTCTCTGCTTCTCCTTTCTGTGTATGCCCGTCTCTCTAGTTTATTTCCAATAATGAACTGCTGAAAACTTCGATGCCTCAGGTCAACGGCAGATGTGAACAAGCATCTTGCCCCTAGAGAAATTGCCGTTTTCAGTAAAACGGCTGAAGAAGTCACAGTCTTGAAGTCAGTCACACACTTCAACATACTACAATAAATTTGCAGTGACGTCTTAAATTTCTAAAAGCACGAGGAATTTCCTAAAGTGTTTCGAACTTTGCTGAACAATTTCCAATTGCCGGGATGTGCTCACGTCTCCAACTACCCCGTCCTCTCGTCTTATTCCCGCAAAATTTGAGATCCACCAAATTTTTATTTCAGTCTCTAGGTCTCCCACCCCCACCCGGTGCGGTGGTCCTGTCTGGTTTTAGAGATTCCTCAAGAAAAGTGAAAGCTATAAAAATAAACTCTTATGTTTGAGGTGTTCGCATTTCGATGTGACTAAATAACCCGTGGTCATAATCTGAAGGTGAGGAACATTTTCTATTTTCATTTTAGTTATGAACTGGGACTCGTATGCATAATGTACATTTAAGCCACGTCGCATGGTCTAATAATGACAAGTTTTGTTATGCGTCCAATAATGTCAATATCGCGTTTGTCATTTTTCATTTTGTTGTACTCGGATCTCAGATCGTATGCCTAATACGTTTGTGTATCATTCTTTCAGCCATTACATTGTGTTGCATTGCAGAGCTCCATTGTTGCTAAAATAGTGTTGCACAACTACTAAAATAAATAGTACACGATTCTCTGTTACGAGTGCGATATCATTCGAGAATCGAGATCTTGATGTAAGGCCGGAGTTATATTCATACATGCAGCTGCTAAAGGGTTAATAAGGAGTTATTTGCGGTATTAGCTATTTATCTCAGCTTATACAGTAAAAATTGTACACACCACACACACAAATTCCATCAAACAAATCCACCTCATCTCACCCTACACATTTATTTGATTTCCTTCGCTGTTGCTGTTGTTGAGCTACCTAATATTGCAGCCATAGTCTCACACATTTCAATATTTCACAGTTCCTATTCAATGTCAAATTAATTGTCAACAACCGGCAACTAACTACACTGACCAAATACACTTGCAGACACAGGTGACAGCGACAAACGACGCAAGTTTCTGCGTACAGGAAATGATAAGATAAATTCAAACTGTAATTTTTTTTAATTAGCCTGCCTGACGCGATAAAACACATCCTAAACATTATCTAGTTTTTGCAATGCTCCACAGACGACGCACGGCATTCTTCCCTAATCTTGAAACGAAAAGACAGGTTCTCACGGTCCACCCGATGCAACAGCTGCATCTGCATGTATAGCAAGCTAATTTAAATTGCGCAAGGAGTAAATAAACATGAATGTCCTGGTTGTCGAACTCAAGTATTGGGCACTCACTCTAGCGCATTGCGTACGTGGACTGGTGCTGCGTTACACTAACAAACATTTTATGTATATTTAGAACACTTCACCTTGGCCGAGCATAGGCACTTTCACTAGGTCGATTGTTGCTTGTGTTTCCCTTCACTGTGCAAGGTATTCTGCTCTGCAAGAATCAAGGAAGTTCAGAATTCAACTTGAGCGAGCGAGGCAGAGATAATAGCAAAGCAGATTGAACAAAGGCACACGGCTAACCACTAATCAAGACGGGAAATTACCTTCATAAACCAATGGCACCTTCCAGGGTAAATAAATTTAGAAACTTGTCTAGTTAGACTGTTTTAAAATTATTATTAAATCAACGAATTCCTGTTAACAGTTCGGAAGCTCCGAGAATGGGGCCGACATGTCGGATGAAACTCTATTTGATCCGACTATTTTGGAGAAAATTAATTTGGCAGACAGGCCAGAAATTAAGTTTGACCCGAATTTGTCGATTCTGAAACCCGGTGAGGGACTTGTTGTTCGTCCTCTGAAACGAATGGATTACACCAGAGGTACCCACAATTATAATTTTACTTTCCTGCTTCTCGAATTTTATTTGGAATTCCACAAATTCATCACTGGATTGAATTCTGAATATTTTGAACTGATAGTAACTTATTTACGCTTTCAGGTTTCTTGAGCGTGCTCTCGCAATTGACAGTAGTTGGAGAAATACCTGAGAACGAATTTTTGGGTAAGAAATCTGACACTCGCTCATGTCTCTCGCATCTTCACCAGGCAAATAATTGCTCAAAGTGTTTGTTTACGGTTTACAGACACATTTGCGTTGATGAAAAATACACCAAACACATATTATGTGGTAGTGATTGAAGACCAGTCAACAGAAGAGGTTGTGGGGTGTGCAACGTTGGTAATGGAGCAAAAATTTGTTCATCATTGCGCTAAAGTACGACTCCCATGTATAGTAAACGTTGAGTAAAAATCGAACGAGTTTAATTACAGATTCGTCACAAAATAACACATTTTAATTTCAGAGGGCAAGAATTGAAGATGTCGTTGTGAGCGATGCATATCGTGGGAAACAACTGGGCAAATTGTGAGCATTTAAAATTTATTTCCATATTGAGTAGAAAACTGAGTATAATGCGCCGTTCTTCTTAGGCTATTAGCTACGTTAACTCTTCTTGGGAAACATTTGAACTCTTACAAAATCAGCTTGGACTGCAATGACAAAATGGCTCCGTTCTACGAAGGTCTGGGTTTTATCAAGGAGCCAGGGAATGGGAATTCATTGTGCATTCGCTATTAATTCCATTTCCCAACTTATCCAGCAAAATTTGGGTCAAGTATTATTACAATTTACCAGAAACATCTATAGTGAATTATACCGATTTTTTACCGCACGCAACATTTTATTGATGTATGTTTAATCTAGAGATAGATGTGAGCCCTATTTGCAGATACTGGTACAACCAAGCTGGGTTCATTTATTGCTTACCAGTAGAAAGTATGTGCTATAATAAACGTATTGGAGTATTTTGAAATTGAAAGGCTCAGTATTTCAAAATGTTTATTGGGGAATACAGGCTGTGACTGAAACTGCGCATTATACATTATGGACACAATCAAGCCTCAAGAGTCCCAAGTAAATACTAATAAGTACAATATTCAAGACTTGAATTTCAAGTTCATTTTTAGGATTTTTACACCGAACATCACCAAATATCTTCGTCGCCATGTGGGGCACGGTAGAAGACTGAGTTTTGACTTTGTAAAAATCAAAGCATTAAAAATTGTGAGCCTACTATTAATTAACAAGATTATTGCGATTGCGAAAGTGTTAGCAAATGGGCACTTATAAAAAATTTCCTAAGCCAGCTTCAACTTTCTCATGTTTGGCAAATTGAGGCCACCTGCACCTAGAGGCTTGAAATCAAATTTTTCGGGCACCTAACTTCATTGGTCCAGGTTTTGCAGATTTCTTTGTTTCCAATTCGTGCTGCCTTAGAAGTTTCCTTTCCTCTCTTCTCTTCCGCATCTCTTCTTGTTTGCCTGAGAAATCCTCTGAGACTTGTCTGGAATTCTCTATCCAATCATCGCTCCCCCATCCTACGGTGCTGGTTGTGTGATTTTTTAATGGAGAAACCTAATTATATATTTCAAAATTAGGTTTAGCATAGCATAAATGTAGGAACAAAAGCGCAGAAAGGCACCTTGGCGCTTGCCGAATTAAGCGATGTAAAAAATTCGTCTTGACTAGCGGCAGAGGACCAATTTATTGTTGATGCTGAATTTACACCCGGTTTTGTTTCTGCAGCAAAATCATTCTCCTCAAAACTGTCCTTCTCATCCTGCAAATAATGGCAAAACAATTTAATTGGATTATAGGAAATCCTCTGGGAATTCAAATGCCGACAAAAGCTGGTCACTGTTGGCATGGGTCTCTTACAGCTCTTCCCGTTGTCATTCTTGCATTACCTTTTCCTCGATTGGCCATGTGTCCCAGCCATCCGCACCACCACCAGAACGATGATTTGAGGATCCATCGCTGGTCGCACCGGCGTTCTCTTTATTCATTGGTTGGGCGTCGAAATTGACATGCGATTGCTTGGAAGAGTTATCATCGCCCTCAATTGAGCCCCAGTCCTCGTTGTCCCAATCATCATCATAATCAGTGGTTGACTCTTGACCTTCATTAGTAGGTTGCAAAACATCCCTATCTCCTGATGGCGTTGAAGGTATACTAGACGTCGTGGTCGATGTGCTACTACTTGACTGTCCTCCGAAGGGATATTTTCCTTTAACTCGTGGCGGAGCCGGTACACCGCCCTGACTTTGCCCGAGAGCTGAATGTTGTGACTGGCTTCTGTTGAATTTTGAGGTCAGCGCAGATACTGCCCAGCCGGCCCAAGATGAAGCTAAGTGCAGAAGGAAAGGGTGAATGTGAAGCATTAAAATCAGGATAAATCATTTTACCCGGACTTTCAAATTTCGTA
Source organism: Orthonychiurus folsomi (assembly GCA_036851895.1). Taxonomy (NCBI): domain Eukaryota; kingdom Metazoa; phylum Arthropoda; class Collembola; order Poduromorpha; family Onychiuridae; genus Orthonychiurus; species Orthonychiurus folsomi. Next base: position 26,948 of record JAAXYW010000168.1, read on the forward strand.
ATACTAAGACAAGCAAACTTTGTGCAACTTGTTTTACCTGAGTCTGTCACGCCAGGAGTACTTGTATCCACATCAGCCTCTAATAAATTCACGATATACGTTAACGTTTAAATTAATTGGCCGATTAGCTTTAAAATAACCAAAAAAAACAATGCTAAAGTAATAAATACCGTATTTTTCCTTTAAAGAGGGATCCTCTGAAACTTTTTCCAGTTTCCCTAAAAACCCTTTGATTGTTTTGAAAGCGTTATCCCGAACGCTCTTGTCGCTGTCACAAGTCAGCGCTGAAATAGCCGGAAGAATACGAGTGGATATCTCAGATAAAAGGTAGTATTGCTGTGTTGCAGCTAGGGCTAGAATCCCTGGAAAACAGATCAAACGTATAACAATTAGTCAGGGAATCTCACGTTGAACTAATACAATCAGTACATTACCAGCTGTTCTCGCTTGTGGAAACGTATCTTGAAATACTCGTGTAAAAGCTGGGATTAGAACTTTTCTTCTGGTCTGTAAATAGAGAAAATAATTAATTTAAGGTATCAAGTCTGCGCATTGTCACCGTCATGGGAATCAAATAAATACCTGAGGGTTGAGGTAAGATGCTATTTTCCCCAAGCATATTGTAGTGTTCGTCCGTATTCCACCCTTAAGTCAAATACATTTCCCATGAAATTTGTATTTACGGAATGGAACAGTTTCAAATTCAGTAATTCTTAATCAGTACCTGCTCGTCCTTGATTTGAAGTCTTGCGAAGTGCTTGAGTAATTCAACGTTGAGATTATTGAAATTGAGTTTAGGAGCCAAGTGCAGCATCGCCTGTAGACGATATGAGTGAAAAAATTTACATATTTGATCGTAAACGGCAATTTCAATAGGGTCAAATTACCTTTATGGTATGTTCCCGTACAGTAGGATTTGTGTCCAAGAATCCGGTTACTGATACCCCAAACAAAAAAGTACAATTGAAGTGATCCGAATCTTACTTCATTTCGATCATATCAAATAACCAGAGGGATCACTCACCAACATTTGGAAAAATCTTGTCATTAACAGTTGCAGGTAACAAATGGTCAGAAAAGCTCTCAAATTGCTGTAACAGACGGACACGAGTAGCACGATCAGTAGAAGTGAATAATTTCACAACGCATGGCACAATCTTGTTTTGGTAATCAGTTTCGTCCAGCAGCTTTCCCAGCTTTTAAAAGAAACAATCAAATTTAACAAAACACTGACTACATAAAAAAGCTTTTTATTTCACACCTTAAATAAAGATGATAGAACTGAGGATCCCGCATTGCCAAATTCAAAGGCATTCAAAAGTTGTGGTAAAATTTTGTGCCGGCAAATTTCTTGTGGGAATTTATCAATTACGGTAGGAAGACCGTTAAAAAACCGTCCTTTCTCATTCTGTTCTTTGATTTGAATTTCTTCCAGAAATAAAAGCGAGTCAACCAAATCATTCTTAAAAAATCCACCAGGCTTTCTTCCCCTTGCAATCACATCGGATGGATTTGGTCTTTTGCTTGGGGTGAGAATTACTAGTTCGTTGTATGTGCTGCCTAACGGCTTTGGAATCTTGTTAGTAACCTTCAAAGAGCCTTGTTGTATCATTGGTCCATTAAAGACTTCCCAAATAAGTATTCCAAGACCCCACGAATCAATACTGTGTTTAGTTCCACCCTCCCCTAATCCTTTTTTCAATTCCGGTGGATCCAACTGATCTAAATCAAATAAACAAAAGTTAATGCAATGCAGCACTCATGTGAAATATCCCCGGCAGTATGCATTTATTTATAACTAATTGTAAATGTTAAACATCCTACACTTACGTAGAGTTGGGGGAACTTTGGCAATATTACAAACTGTTCCATCATTTGTACTCACAAACTCAACTCCTCCGAGCTTCCATTCTCCAGCCGCATTCACAAAGACTGAACCGATGTGTACATTATTGTGCATCATATTGCCGTCATTTATTAAGAAGCTTAACGCTCTCTAGACAAAAATCAGAACTTTTAACTGTGGAATGTTTGCTTCTGTACAATTTACAAGTTATCAATTTGTCAGCTAACCGTAACTTGAAATAGTCCCCACGTTGTAGAAAGGTCAGAACTTAGACTAGTAGAGTTTTGGAGGTACTTCTCTAGTGGTTCCACATATTCCGTCGCCAAATAAATTGCCTTATCAGACTGAAAATTTAATGAGACATAATAGATATATAATGGCTTCTGTTTCTGGTTTTATCTAGGATATCAAGTTGCCCAATAAAAGTATTATATTATTCACTCAAACTACAGCATAACAAGGAGAATACAACATAAGATAAGCTCTGTTACCTCAACACTGTCTAAAAAGGTCAAAATGTTCGGATGTCGTAACGTCTTTAGTCGCTTTATAGCTGACTTAGAAGCTTCAATTTCGGCAGCCGATGCATTCTTGCTATCTAAAATGAATATTGTTACTTCTTCTCCAGTTCCCTGTCAGAAATCATGATTAGAATTAAATTTGTCCCACAACTAAAGCAACACAACACAAGTAAATTGTTGATTGTCTGTATCTGTACTTGCCTTTTTCTTTCCTTTGTGAAGTTTCCAGAAAAATCTGTCAGAGTCGTAGGGAATTGCATCACCGATTTCATACGGGAAATCCTTGGTTGGATCCCGTGAAAAGAAGGACCACATAATAATAAAGGGAATAAAGACGTGTGTACACGCGGGAAGAAATAACTGCAAATTTTCACAGGGAAATGAACTCCAACAAGCAATCTGGCTCTAGCTGACAGTAGTAGGCAATTGTCAAGTGTGAACAATATGTATCGTTAAATGATTGAGGCTCAACCCTCAGGATTTGAAAGCTAATCAGTAAAAATTGTCATCAGTGGACAGCTTTGAACTCACAGAACTTTTACTAACTACAGAACAAGCGCACAAGCACAATAATTGAGTCTAATGAACTAAAACACTATCTGAGCAATTCCTTAAAAGTTAAAAATATAACAAAATATAACTGAAAAACCAGCTGCTCTTCTACGATTAGCGAGTCGTGTGAACAACTCAATCGTGGAATTGATTTACTAATAAGGTGATGAGAGTTGGCAAATCCCGCTCTGTCAGGGAGATAAAACACGTGTTAGAAATCTTTTTGTGCTGTCGTCGTCATCAAAAATTTCACCAATGAACCTTTGACTTCGCTACGCGCTGCTGGAGAATTCCCTATTTTCCGAACACTTGAACTTCGAAGAATGATGAAACATAGATTCGGATTCATTTGAATTGGTACCAGGCGCAGGCAGGACTTATGCAAGTTTCAAGCCTTTATGAAAAGCTTGACACAATTCTATTGCACGCTCACATTTGAAGTTGTCTTGATTGAGGTGTAGCTAGCATTCCAAATTCCAATAGCATTCTGAACAACCTTCTTTCACAGGCCAATATTTTTGATTCCATTTGTGATAGAAATGATGGCTCGCACATCCAATTCAACGATTCCCGTACTCCTGAGAATAGTGAGCGAAACTACTTCCATAGTCGATGTAGCAGGAAAAATTGTAAGGAAAGTCCTTCAAACTGGAAATCTGGATGTAGTCGACAAGGTGAGAATTGCTGAAGCAAAATAGAGGCGCGCATATCATACGGGAATATGTGCATTAGCATGGTATTGGTGATATATTTTCGATATTGTTTTTAGGGGATCAACGACTTACAAACCAGAGCTGATCGAGCTGCGCAGCAGTACATAATCTCTGAATTAAATTCCCAATTTCCAAAAGCTTGTGAGTATCCATGTTGAAGATCAATTGGATAGAAAATCATTATACAATATAATGTTTAAATTGCAATTTTCAAGCCATCATCGGCGAGGAACCAGATGGAGGGCCAAAGGAATGTCTTGACGAATTCGCAACTTTACTCAAGAGTCCAGAGCCTCCATTCCCAGACATTGTCACGAAACCTGTTCCGGATACTATTAAAAATATTTCCGAGGAAGAGGTATAGTTAAAGTTATTGCAAAGTTAGTACGGCCCTCTTTAATACAAGTTTAACGAAAACGAATGCAATTAGTGTACAATCTGGGTCGATCCATTGGACGGCACTCAAGAATTCACAGAGGGTAAGAACTAAGAAGCAGCTTGTTTATTTATTCTGCCCGCCTTCGTAAACTAATGCCACTCAAAATCGTTCTCAGGAAACCTTGAAAATGTAACAGTTCTAGTCGGGATTGCTGTGAACGGCTCGCCAGTTGGTGGGGTGAGTAAATAAATATATATGAAACCTATACTTCATTGGCACAAATCAAAGTTATTCAAATAAAACAATTGGATCCTTACAATTTTTTAGGTAATTCACCAACCATTTTTTGTGGACAATGACACGAAAGGTCGTACTATGTGGGGAATTCCTAATGTTGGGTTCGGTGCAAATAATTTTAATTTTGAGAAACCCCCGGCCGGTAAAAGAGTTATCACTACTACTCGATCTCGTTCAAATGCACGGGTGGAAGAAGCTTTGAAAGCATTGTCGCCAGACGAAATTATACGGATTGGTGGAGCTGGAAATAAGGTAAGGGCGTATTTAGTGCAATGTAACAGAGTTGGTTTAATATTGGTTTCTTAATAAGGCAACATTTTTGATGGATGGAAGGGCTCATGCTTATGTCTATGCAAGCCCGGGGTGTAAAAAATGGGATACTGCTGCTCCAGAGGTAAAAATTTAATGTCTAATTGATTTACTTTGTGATAGTACCGTTGTGTTTTTCACCCAATTTCAAGTAGGTACCGCACGCAAGTCCAGTCCGCGAAGCGGGCAGGCGCGTGTTTAGAATAAATTACAAAACCACCACTAGCGATAAACTACTATTTCCCCGCTTTCATGGATTTCGACTTTATTTTTGTGTGATCCGGGTTTTTGTACAGAACTCCAATGAGGTACCACATGCAAGGTCAGCCTGCGAAGCAGGCTGGCGCGCTATGGCGCTATAGATTATTGATGATATTATTATTAATATATAATTGGTGAAGAATTATCCATTGTGTCATAGCTTATAATAAATAATATAATACAATACATTAGGCAATACTCCGCGCTATTGGTGGCAACCTTACAAACATGGATGGCCAACCTTACCAGTATCACAAGGATGTGAGTAATTATTAGCTACGAAGTCTCGTTGCTCGTTGAACCAAAATATATTTAATTATATAGGTGCAGCATCTGAACGAAGGAGGAATCCTGGCAACAGCTCCTGGCGAAGATCACGATTGGTATGTGAAGAGCATTCCAAAAGAAACCGTGTAAATTCTAATCCGTACGCGCGTCGCTACTACTTACAAAGGCATGTACTGCCTTTTCGGAAGATAGCATATAATTAGCTCTAACTGTTCCAACTATTGGAGCTAAACGAGGTGCGTCATATTTACAATAAATTACATTTACGCTATTATTCCTCCTTTGTCGTACTCTTCGAATCTGATATTCTTCCTGTAAAATTATTAATTTCTTGTTAATCATCCAAGAGCTTGTTTTACTAAGGTTTTAGGCATTAGAGTCGTGTTTTGTGTGCACTATTTGCAAAAATTAGTCGTTTACCTGCATAAGGTTGCATATTTCAGAGTAGAAATGGGCATAGTGTGGTAGTTGGTAGAAAATTACATGCCCAATACCTTTTAGCCTGAAGCGTTTGAAAAAGTGAGCACGCTCAGTATACAAGATGAAATGACTTTGGCCATGGAAGAAATAATCCCGTGCCCTGGCAATTTTTTTATCCTGCACGGATTTTTAGTTGAAAAAAAAAACAAATGCGATTTGATATTAATTTCTAGTACATACCTTTGTGTATTCACAAATCTGGACAAAGCTGGTCTTCTCTCGCTTAAAGTAATTTCTTAGTCGAACAAAGTCAAAGTAAGATGAAACAAAAATGAGGGTGTGACTCATCAGCTTTTCTGTGAAATTCGGCAGGACTTTCTCTACGAAGTACTTGAATCTTGCATCACTCGCTTCTTGAAAGGACGAGCAGTCGAATTGTTGAAAAACCTGTGAGAGTGCCGGTCGCCAGTTCACAACATATACTCTTTTGCCTTAATTGCAATAATAACAATTGTCAAGCTTGAATCTCACCTGGGTGAGCTGGTTCGTAATTTGAGAAATGCTGGCCTTGGTGATCGGATTAATGACCTTTACAAGTCCTGCGTAGTTCTTGAAGTATCTTGAAAATAACGCATTAAGTTCTGGACATGTTATTGAACTGAAAACAAGTGATTGGCAATAGTTTCTGGTTAAACTATCCAAAGCCCAAGGCCTGATCCTAGCAAAATCTGTGCCGTGCGTTGTCACCGGCTGAAGGTGAAGATGTTGAACCAGATGAAGAACGTGGTCCCAGTTCTGGAGTGACAAAACTCAAATGAAATTAAGATATGAATGGAATTCATATAACTAACAATAATAAAAATACATAATAAATACATAATAAAAATACACATAACTAATTCCTGAGTGCTGCTTACCTGCATCAAGAACACGTCTGCTTGGTCAGCAATAAGAATCTCAATTGATGACAGAAAATCATAGTCTCGGTTTCTAACATACATACAAACGTAAAATTTGAGCCGACTTATTGTTGAATGTGGACGAAATTCTTTATGCTTACTTTTCTCCTTCGGCACCAATAATTAATCGCAAACCAAGAGGAGATGCGACAATTATGTCCGATGAATAAAATCCAGTGTACAACTATGAAAGGTATGAGCTTATTAGTTGTGTATCCTATGACAAAATTCACAGCCATATTTTTCTTTAATACCTTAATACTCTTCTTGGTTGCAGCCAGACCAATCTTGAAGTTATCATCAACATTCCCTGCAAATGTAGATACATAATCATCAGGCTTTGGATTAGTCTTCGGCATGAAAAGAGATTCCCCGCCATATTCAGCAGTAAATCGCCTTTTGTTTTGGACTGTACCATCATGGGGAAGCATCAAAGATATTAGGGTGTTGACAATTCTACAATTAACGAGCAAATATACAAATGAATTCTTAGCTATTGACTTTTAGGAGAGTAGAGTAGGAACGCTTTAAATACTTTAGCGCCGTGGCTTTAAATGGGGTAAGAATTAGAATCTTTGGCCGGACAAATCCTTGATCTCTGAATTCTTCGGGTACATCAACCTTCTCTGCCATCCTTGCATTATGATGAATTATCCTTGTTCGGGTTTTCAAAATGTGGTTTGAGGCGTGAATACAGTAAGCCTTTAATAAATAGGTTTTGTATATGTGCATGCATGAATGGCAAGTTAACGGCCATGAATTAAATTTTTTGCTTGTGCTTACCAATCGAATCTCGTCCTCATTATCCAAACTTCTATGTGGCATGTACAAGTCGTAGTACTGGGAAATTAATGTCAGGATTTCACTTTGCAGATGTGTCAAGCACGTAGAGCTATCAGTCTTATCCGTGCACGCCTGTACTCATGATTCGACAATGCAAATGCATGAATGAAATTGAAATTCAATTGATTTGACACTTTAAGAATTAAACAAATTTAATGGAAGTACATTGTAGTCTTACCTTGTTCGCTGTAGGAACATTCTCTTGAAGTAGTTTCCTAATAAAAAATGTCTCAAAAATGCTCGAATTTGTTTGAATTTTCGGGCAGGCGGAAGAAGGATAACCCGGATCGCCTACCACCCTTGAGTTCTTTACGGCAGACAAATCTATCGCGTCTGAGACGACAGTATCAGAACTATTATTATTTGCCCATTTCTCTTTCGAAATCCCGTTATATTGACATCGACCAATCATAGGCCAGGAAAATTCATTCTGGAATGAGTACAATTTTCTTTCTTCTTGGACAAATTCCTTCACATCAGAGCAAAATTCTCGTTCAAAATGTAGAAGAAATGGGTCAACATTTGTTAGGCCTTTTTCCTCATCCTGAAATGAGTTGGTACGTACATTAAGCCTGCATAAAATAATAAATTAAATCGCAAGGTTACATTTAATTCGGGGTCAAGTTCAGCATCTTCAATTACAGTCTCCTCCTCGGCATCAACTTGCTCCTGCTCTTCGTCTGAATTTTCTGCGCTTTCCATATTATCCTGGTCTTCCGCTTCGCTTGTGTTTGAAGCGTTATGTTTTTCTAACAAGGCAGGTGTGTCCTTTTCATCGCCTTCACTTTCGCTTTCTGCACCCGAGTCGGACTCTAGCACATCGTCCAAATCAGAGTTTGCACTTCCTTCTGACGGGGGTTTCACATCCAAGTTTTCCTCTTCACCCTCTTCTGTGTCGCTCTCACTATCAATACGAATGTCTTTTTTTCTTGTTTGACCCGACAGAAGATTCAACATCTCACTGTAAGGAGTTGCTTCCTCCTCACTTTCCGATTCCGAAGATTCTTCCGGTGGCGCTGCACTTCGAAATCCTCTTCCACGACCACGGAAGCCCCCTCTCCCTCTTTCTGTTGTCTCGTCAAACTTGAACTTCTTCGGCACAAAGTTACCCATGTCCTCAGATGGATGCTGTTCTCCAAATTGACGAAGATGTGTAGATTCCTTTCGAGAAAATCCGTGACCTCTTGACTTGTGCCCTCGCCCTCCGCGGCCATGACTTCCACCGCGACTTGATTTTCCACGGCCACCACCACCACCGCGCCCTCCACCTCCTCCTCGACCACGACCACGGCCCATTGTAATAAATAAAAATTTGAAACTATGTTTACAAATAAATATAACCACTTTCAAGTTTTTAAGTTGGGGTTAGATTTTGACCCAAAGGAATGTGTGATTTGGAATTTATGTGATCACGATTCACGATCGGCTAGGTTTAAGTCAAGCCACGTGTGTGCATGGGTTTTGCCACGCTTATTTTCTTGGGCATTTTGATCCATAGAAATGGTTTTTAGCTCCATGCCTGGCCTGGTTCAGTGACATCCAAGAACTTGGCCAAGCATTCTCCGCGCGAAAAGGATGGATCCATAAAATAAATTAATTTCAGGAAGGAAGGATAAAAGTTAAATGCGTACTAAACTATTTTTGTTACAAGTCAAATTCTTCGAGGTTTTTAGTGAAGGTGTTCTAGAATCTGTTATAGCCAAGTATGCTTTGTGTTTGACAGAGTTAAGTGGCAACATGAACGAAATTCTACTCAAGGTTGGATCCATTTTTGCTGGGATCATTTGTGTGGTGCTCTTTATACTATTGGGTAAAATTAGTAAATATTACATTATTATATTGTGGCTCCTTGCACCATGTTGTTACATTTAGAAATCAAAACATAGAAACATTTAGGAATTGCCTTCCTAATTGGCTTAATTTAGAACGTTATTGGTTTTGATTGATTGATTGATTGATTTATTCATTAAAGTGTTCTACCAAAGCATTCATGTGTAACAATTAAGACACTTAGTAGGTTAATGTTGATCACGATCACTTTTAATTTGCAAACAACATGACGCAAGTCTAAACGATTCTGCGTCACCTTCGTTTGTCCTTGGTTATGATTTCGAAGATTGAGCATAAGGAGCAAGCTTTTATATTTGATGCAATGTAATGCATTAACAGAATTTGTGAAAATTATTGAAACGCAACTAGGTATGAAGCGCGAACCCGTTTGACTAGAGGTTTGTTTATATGGGAATATTTTACCCCATCATGTTACATTCAAAGTATAGTTCAAGCACAGTTGGTGTCACTGAATATTTCCACATAGATTCCGCGGAAGACATTCCTACGTTATAAACCAGATTATTAATTTCCTGCAATCGAATCGCGCAACACTATTTAGGATGTGTGTACAATTTAATCAATACATATGGTTGAAATGGAGTTTTGATTTGTTATTTTTTAATTATAAGCACACTGCAGCTGCAATAATGACTTCTTGTTTCCTTGTAGGCTGGTGGATTGTCTGGATCTGCTTTCTATCCCGTTTTAAATTTGTACGAGAATTATTGGGAACTCCTAGTCCGAGTGAAAGCGAAATGGATTTAACAAATACTCATATTCAAACTGGCCAACGACGCGCCGGCAGGGAACGCCCGAGTGCTCGGAGCCGAATTAGAAGAGATTGACATTGATATACCACTGAAATATTGACTGAATTAAGTAAAACAATCCGATTTATTAGTTTTCCCCATGCATGTTCCAATTTCCAATGTGCAATCATCAGCTAATATTGCTAAGATACTAAAAAAAATACTACTCGAAAACTTTGTACTTCCTGCCGAAATTTGACGATTGATGTCCACGCAGTTAGATAGTGAACGGATGAATATTGAAGTTTATACTCAAAATGTTAAATATGTCAAAATAAAAAAAAGTATTCTCTGTTAGTAAGTCAATCATATTTAATATGGCTGATCAGAATGCTGTTTTTCACAGTTCTTTCAAACTTTCTCCAGTAGACACCGAACTGCTGAAGTCAACTACTATTTGGTGTGTACTAACTTACAGTTATAACTATAACCGTATATCCTTTCCTTCAGCAGAAATTTCTTCCTTTAATTTAAATCTAGCATACTGAGAGGCTCGGACCCTTTACCTGTGCTTACTTTTCCTGCATATTTGATTACATTAAATTATCCGATCCCAGTTTGCCAGGTTTGGATTTTAAAATATCAACATGCAATAAAATGTTCGTATCTTGTACACATGATTGTATGGTACAACAGGTCATACACAGCACAGGCATGCATTTGAAGGCGAAGGTGAAACCGAAAGCTCAAACTCTAGAAGACATTGTCTTACCGATGAGTTAATTTCGCACTGCTGCATGCTTGCAAACTGATATTTAGCATATTTTCAATTATGTGGCTGTCTAGCAATGAAGACGTCTACAGTTTTGGCATTAATTCTTGAGATCGGAGTAAATGAGATGATTCGTCATGCCTGCGGGCCGTTTGGATCCAAGAAATGCTGTTCCGCTGGTAGCCTGTGTGTACGTACGTACACTGCAGCGTGTGAGTGCCCAATGGATGAGAGATGGGTCATAGTAAATTCTACATGTATAGGACTGGGCATGGGAAGTTGAGAGCTGAATCCTGGCTATAGCTCTGCGCTGGTGGATGGAACCAGCAGCCGAGCCGATGAATGGCGACGAAGTGGCAAGTCAGACAGTCGTACACTACATTTGAAGTCCCACAATCAGACAGACAGGTACCACTACTATTTTCCATGTAGTAGGTCAATAGCATATCTACCTGTACGTAATAGTATTACCCAACTAAGTCAATCCAGATATAAAGAGGTCAAAGGTTTGCTCAGGTCACAGGTTGAGTGTGAAATTGATTTCCGCCGGAAACTGGACCCTCCTTATTTGAATGGAGACTTCCCCGTCCTCCACCACGTCCGATTCTTGGTCTAGGCGGGGAGGGTTGGTGATCAAGACAGGGCCACGGTGCCGCTTACCTTGTCGCTGATGGCATCCTGTTCTGGGGGTGGTGGTGGCGGCGGCGGCGGCGGCGGTGACCTTAGCACCTTAACATCTTCAGCGGGCACCCGTGAAGAGCTCAAAAGTCAATTCTGTACCAGGGAAGGAGTTTATCGCCTGATTACAGCATTGGAATTAAGTCGCACTGCTGCCCGAGCCATGATGCCACCAATATCCTATGGAAGTATGAATGCTTCTTCGACCAGTCCCAATTCTCCTGGAAATGGACCTTGTCCTCCTCTGCGACTCTCGTTTGTCAATATACTGGAAGATGACAGGGAGTTGGAGAAGAAGAGCGATGAACCCGGATCACCGAATTCTCCGAACCCCGCATCAGCTCGTGAATCAGGAACGACTGCTCTTCTCAACAACGACAATAGTGCTGCGGCTACGTCGTCCCTCTCTTCGTCTTCTGTTTCTGGACCACTTTCCACGAATGCCATTCCTCCTCGACTTTGTTTCAATCTTGGCAAAGAATTATTCGTGTATTCTTTCCTCGGTTGCAGAAAAGTAAGTGCAAAGATCCCAACAAAGTGTATTAATAAATAGAGTCCTGTATGCATGCTAGCTAACTGCTAACCAGTCCAGTCCTCAACATATTCTGAATTCTGCGCTGATCTTTTGTCAAAAATTGGCTCAAACAATAAGGTTTGCGTTTGTGTATTACACAGAGATCAGCTCTAATCTTGTGCGTAAGGATGATGAGTAGGCATCGATAGAGTAATAAAGCCTGGCAAATTAAATTATTTATTGTTTTTTCAAACAGGTTGTGGATCTCATGAAACCCATAGACAAGCGAGTTTATAAAGGAACCTTTCCAACCTGTCATGAGTTTAACCCAGTGACGGCTAGGGAAGACAATCTCTCTCTTCTCATAGGCTTCTCTGGAGGACAGATTCAATTAGTCGACCCTATATCGAAGGAAATCAACAAACTTTTTAATGAGGATGTAAGTCATTAACTGGAATTCAAATATCGCATCGGCAATCGCCAACCTCTTGCCCCCTACCTCTTTTTTGCATGACGTCTAGTCTACTATACAATGTGGCAGACTAACAGACAATGACTACTATTTGCTGCCTCTGAGTGGCTCCTTGAATTTTTCATGTGATAAGAGCAGGCTAAATTGTCACAAGCACACTTTTGCTTAAGCCAAGGACAGTTAACTTAGAATCTTGGAAGTTTTTTTTGTTCCTTTTAAATCCGGGGTTTTCGCTTTTTGTATTAATGCCAGACAGCAGACACATATCCTAATCATTGAATGTTTTAGCGAATAATTGACAAAACACGCGTGACCTGCATACGATGGGTACCTAATTCCACCAACATGTTCCTGGTGTCACATGGAAGTGGAAGTACATATTTGTATAATTCCGAACTGAGTTGCGGAACCACCCCACCTCATTACACCTCGCTAAAACAAGGACCGGGCTTCACTGTTTCAACATGCAAAAGCAAAGCTCTTCGAAATCCTATCCTCCGTAAGTATTCTAGATTAAATTTCTGGGCATACAGCGAGCCAAACTCCACTTTAACCTTATTATTTCAGGATGGACGTTAGGTGAAGGTGCTACAAATGAATTTGCCTTTTCTCCATGCGGACTTTTCTTGGCAATTGTGTCTCAAGACGGATTCCTAAGAATATTTCGGTATGCACAATACAGATTTAGGATGTATATCTTTATCTTTCTTGATTATATTAAATATTTTGAATTACTAAAATTCAAATTCTGTTTAGGTACGAAAACCATGATTTAGTCGGAATAACTCGTTCGTATTTTGGGGGTTTGCTTTGTGTTTGCTGGTCGCCGGACTGCAAGTATGTCTGTGTCGGTGGTGAGGATGATTTAGTCACGGTTTGGAGTTTTAAGGAGAGGCGTGTTGTCGCGCGTGGTCAAGGGCACAAGTGAGTTAATTGTTGATCTTCGAACCTTGCTAAAATTACTTTATGATGCCATTATTGAGCCGAGCTATTGTATATTAACTGCTTTTTGCCATCATTTTCAGATCTTGGGTGTCCGTAGTGGCGTTTGACCCCTACACTACAACTTATGGTGATACAGATTCAAGCGAAGAGTGTGGTAATGGGGGTGTGAGTGAAAGTTATTGCCAGCATAACCACATAGGTGGTCTCGAGAATGAATGTCAATCATCCGGTGTATTTTCTTGTGATTCAACATTCGGAATTAATTCCAAGCAGAACAATTGTGTGTCTTGTCAGCAGAATAACAGTCACGATTCACCCCCGCCAGTGTCTGGATCTAGTGCTACGACAAACAACAAGTACAAACAGTCGCAACAATTGGCAGTGAATCTTAATCATTCCTCTAATAGTGACACAACCTCCGGCTTGAAAAACTTTTTGGTGAATCGACATAGTCGGACTTCTGAGAGCATGACAATGAGACTCAGTGTATCAGAATCAACCGGTGCCAGGATTCCGGCCTGCTACCGAGTTGGTTCTGTCGGACAAGATACACAATTCTGTCTGTGGGAATTCAGTCAGGATATTCTCAAGGTAAAAATCATTTTGTAAAAATTAGGTGCTGTAGTCGTAGTCATAATTGACACAATTCTCCAGCTTGCGCCATTTCTCAACATTTTGTCATTACCTAGCAAACAATGTTTTTATCCTGTGAGGTTTCAAGAATTTAAAGCACGTCCCATTCCGATTCCGAAGTAAAATATTTTCAGGAGTTCTTGTCAAGATAAATAAACCCAAAAATGAGGAATTCTGGTGTTGCAGGCGCACACTCAAGTAATTGCTTGAATGAGTTTAATTTAAGCTTAATAATATTAAGTAAGCTCTTGCTCTCCAAAATGGGAGATGTTGAGCATTTTTGAAATCACAATCACGGTAAAAGATAGAGAACAGCATATATTTTATAAATGTTCTTAGCTGTAGTGCTGTTGACACTAATTAAGTTTATACAACGAAAAATGGAGTGACTTGAAATACAGAAATTTTAACTATCATAACCACACATCATGCTCGCGTGAACAAATGAAAGAACGCATGAACTAATTGACTTTTGTTTATCAAATTACAGCAGCCTTTCGGGAAATCTCGCCCCACAACGTCGACTTCAAGGGCTCCTGGTGATATGAGTCCGTCGACAAACGTCCATTCCACGACGAATTTATGCAATAGTTATCAGCACATCAGAAGTAATAATAATAGCAGAAGCAATCCGCCAGTTGCGTCTACACTAACTTCGAATTGTGTCAATTCTGCAGTTACGGCCTCACATTTGAATTGTAATTCTGTTGCGTATCATGATAAGGATAAAGATGTTGTTGACAGTGTCGTACTTGTCAACTGCATAAGTAGTTCTAGTGCAAGTGGAGTGGGGATTGGGAGCTCTCGCTCAAATTTTACGAATGCCACTACCCAACCCGAAGCAATCAAGAAGGGCAGCACGTCAGAAAATGGAAATAACGGGCACGCAAATAATTCTTCTGGTCATAGTCATGGTATTCTATCGCTTCGATTTGGAGCCCTGGGTTTCGGTAGCGATAAAGGAAAGGAGCACAAACGGAACTTTAGTATGGGCTCATCCTCGAAGTTATTAGAGAAGAATAATCACACTGGGGCGGCGGGAAGCAATAGTTTGAAGTCTAGCGGTGGCGGATCCGCGGAACTGAATATTGATGATCCTCTGAAGCTCATTGGGACTCAAGCCTGCCCAAGACTCGACGAATGTCCACTGCTGGAACCTTTGATATGCAAAAAAATTTCTCATGAACGGCTCACAACCCTTATTTTTAGGGAGGAGAGCATTGTTACAGCCTGCCAAGATGGTGTTGTGTGCACATGGGCAAGACCAGGTGAAGATTTTAGAATATCAGGTTATGGCCCTTCCCGAACAAAAGTTTCTGTAAGTAATAGTGCGGTTCCGGATGACATTTTTAATCGACTGTATCAGAAAGGTGATCCCATGGAACCACTTTAACTAGCAGCAATGATTCAATTTACTGATTTTATTGAATCCAATCCCGCCAAAGCCGATGAAGGAATTGTTCTCATTTTGAAACAGTTTAGCTTTCTACTCGATTCTCTTAAAATTATCTGTGCTAGTGAGCTTCAGCTGACATGTGACATCATGCTGGATTGGTCGAAGGTAACATGGTCAGATTGATGAGTGCTTTATAATAACAATTCTTGCAGTTTGTCAGGTAGATATTACGAGCGCCCGAATTTTAGGCGACGCTGCAATCTGCATGAAGCCTGAAATGCTGATACTCTGATATCTAAAATCTGATATCAACACATCAACCTCGACCAACCGGTGAGTTGGTCCGCTCACCTTTGTTATTTACTGCGCTGCGCTGTTTGATCCCAAAGATAATGAAAACGTTTTTGTCTTCGTTGGTTGATTCGTAATTTTCAATTGATTGTTAGCATGTTAGAACAAAATATACATATTTAATGCGTACTTTATCTAACTGCTACGGTTATTTACCTATACCAGATATGATATATTTAAAGAAACGACTACGAATCTAACTGAGAA
This sequence comes from Orthonychiurus folsomi, assembly GCA_036851895.1. NCBI lineage: Eukaryota > Metazoa > Arthropoda > Collembola > Poduromorpha > Onychiuridae > Orthonychiurus > Orthonychiurus folsomi. The sequence continues at coordinate 42,886 of JAAXYW010000168.1, forward strand.
TAAAAAAAACAATCGCATTGTGTTGTAAACGATTCATTCTGCGTTTGTACTGTTACAGGCAGGTAAGAAATCAATAATACGTCAGTTCATAGGATGATAACTGCAAAACATATTGCATAATACAGTGTCAATAACCTCAGCAGTTAGAAACCTACAATCCGATCTTCTTGGTTAGGCGAATTTGATGATATTATGACGCAATTACCAATCCAATGAAATGGGTCACTTGAACCGTACCTCGCTGCAAATACTTTCAACCTGACGCCGCCCATAATTAGCAGACTGGACAGATTATCCACGCCACCACACGTAGACGCGTAATTAGTTGGGTCGTCAGATCCACTCAAGTAAAGGGCCCGATCTTGTGCTCTTTAGTTATCGCAAATAAACTAAACTACCATAAGTTAATCTTCGAATTCAATTTAGTTCAACTCATTCATGTGCAGAGCAACGCTAAAAAAACTATCTGACTTTTAAATCAGTATTAAAAACGACAAAAGTAACCCAATTGTAATTATGCATTTCCGATTTCATAAAATGAGAATATGGTGTCGACATTATTGGCAAAACAGAATTGCAGTTCATATTAACCGAAAGACGAGGAGACGACCATTGAATATAGGACGGGGAATGATAATGGTAAACTCAATGATGAGTTGACCGTGACTGGGGAATGGATGCGCATGTGAGTGGATGTTGTCAGATCTCATCCAATTCCGGTGGTCTCTGGCTGTGGAGGAGGGGGGAGTGGGGGCAACGCTGTTGGATGAGTCAGGATGGGATGTGGATTGGCCCCCTACACATACAAGTGGGGTTGATGGTGGGTTGCGCGGCGAGGACGGGAATGTTTGAGCGACTCTTATCCCTACCTGCCCTTCCGCTCCTCAGTTGCAGGCAGTTGAGTAGAGTGGCCACAATCAAGCGAAGAGGCAGTTGTCCTTCCATCAACAATTACCTAATTTCAACCCCTTCTCTCTCACTCCATGACCTGTCCCCGTCGTCCCACCGATTCCCTTTCTGTGAGCTTGTGACTGGAGACGGAAGTTCTTTTCCGGGTCTCATTTTATTTGGAAGAAGTGCTGGGGATTTTGAGTGAAAGAAGGGATTCCCCCTGCCCGACGACATGACTGACACTCGCCGTCGTGTGAAACTCTACGCGCTGAATGCAGAGCGACAATGGGATGACCGTGGGACTGGACATGTTTCTTCATCTTATGTTGACCGTCTCAAAGGGATTTCCTTGCTAGTCAGAGCTGAATCCGATGGTATGCCCATTTTGTAAATATTAAATAGCAGTAACTCGTTGACTCCACTCACCTGGTTTGGCGTTTTGGATTGAGAAGTCCGCTCATTCGCTCATTGAGTGTGTCGCTGACTTGTGCATGAATGAGCTTTGTATATTTGCTCTGATCTAGTATGAAATGCTAGAGATAGTGTAGTTTAAATGTTACAAAATTCTATAAAATGTGTTTCCATTTTGTTTGTCATATTTTATGACATTCAGTATTTTGACAGTAGTAACTGTACGTAGTTTCCGGTTTCGTCAGTGTAAGTAATACATGCCTTATATATTGAATTCTAACTCCAGTTTTTCTGGTCCAAACAGGCTCACTTCTCCTGGAATCCAAAATTCAGCCGGACACAGCCTACCAAAAGCAACAGGTAATTAATTAATTAAATGTTAAGAAATGAATTCTTAATAGAAACTGCTGTCTTAATGAATGAATAGATAGGTACTCAAATTACTCCAATATGTTATAATAATTATAGGACACCCTCATCGTTTGGTCTGAAGGGGACAACTTCGATTTGGCTCTTAGCTTTCAAGAAAAAGCAGGTTGTGACGAAATATGGGAAAAGATCTGCCAAGTACAAGGGAAAGACCCATCGGTAGACATAACCCAGGTATTCATAAGTGGAGTTGGCTGAATTAGCAGTAGCATTTTTTGTGCAGCTTTACCTTGCGTGTTGGTTTTTTAAGATTTTTAATCGCTAAATAAATCTACAGGATGTTGTGGAGGAATCAGAAGATGAAAGATTTGAAGATGTGGCGGACCCTGCACCTCCCGTTGAACTTCCTACTCCGGAAATTGGAAGGCTGGAAGATATTCAGGAACTTATTGGGAGTTGTTTAGCGGTTCCAATGAGACGAGAAAAGCTCGCCTTGGCTCTTGAGCAGGATGGTTATATTAAAGGGCTCTTAAAGATATTCCACATTGCGGAAGAAACATCTGACAAAGCATCACTACGGCTCCTGTACAGCATTTTTAGAAGCTTGTTTCTGTTAAACAAGAATGCTTTGTTTGAGATTATGTTTGCGGGTAAATTTTTTTGGTATCTTGATTTGATCTTAAATCTTAATATGTAGTGCAAACGTATGCGTGCGTATGCTTTTATAAGTAAGCGTGCGTGTTCTCATCAACTTATTTTCTAACAGAGGACTTGATATTCGATGTCGTCGGTTGCCTTGAATATGATCCAGCTTTGGCAGTTCAGAAGAGACATCGGGAGTATCTTAGGGAAGTTGCCAAATATCACCAAGTTCTCACAATAGCAAATCCTGAACTCTTAATGAAAATCCATCAAACTTATCGTGTGCAATATATTCATGATGCTGTATTACCCGCTCCTTCTGCATTTGAAGAAAATATGCTTTCAACCCTTTCATCGTTCATCTTTTTTAACAAAGTAGAAATTGTCAGCCTTATTCAGGTAACAGTCTTTCGCTCTTAGTTTTTGTCCATATTCCACAATCTATTAATGATATTCCGCCCCCTTTATACACAATTTAAAATATATCTGTTTTCAACTAATTGAGTTACAAATACAATACAAGCAAATAGAATTCTTTTGTTACGGTTTGAATTTGAAATGAAATTCATCTTTCAGGAGGACGACAGATTATTAAAAGATCTATTCTCCGAGCTGACTCAAGAGGGCGCTACAGAGGCAAGACGGAAAGATCTCATTTTATTCCTGAAGGAACTCTGTTCCTTTGCGCAAAATTTGCAACCTCAAGCACGAGAAACTTTCTACAAGGTTTGATTTTACTTCTGATTAATATATAAACTAGGTATTCTTTGGCAAACTGGAAATATCGTATGATGACCATCACGCGCTGTGGCAAAAGGGAGGCTGAGTTTTCTTAGGCGACTTATATTTATGTTTTAAAAAAGTTATATCTGAAGTTATTACGCATCATATTTGTTCACGTATATTATGATTGTCACTTCAGGAGGCTCACGCAGTGGCCCTAATGTGCTAAGATTATGAGATCTGAGGATACTCTTTGTTTTGTGCACGTTATGATGGCTGTTAAGATTCTAATCCTATATTGCTAATTCAAAGATATTGATTTCAGACGTTGACAAATCAAGGTGTACTATCAGCACTTGAATTGTCGCTTCCAATTTCGGACACTTCTGCTAAAAGTGCAAGCATTGATGTCCTCACAGCTGTAGTAGAGTTTTCCCCTGCAGTTGTCCGAGAATATTGTCTTCATCAAGTTGCCGATGCCGATGATGTAATTCTAGCCACGTTTGATTGATTGATTTCAAATTATAATTTAATTTTTTTAATATTTGTACACTTAGGATCAACTGATTCTTAATGTAATAATTGAACAACTCATAAAAGACAAAGACCCTGAACTTGGCGGAGCTGTACAGTTGAGCGGTGTCGTTCGGTTGCTTATAGATCCGGAGAATATGCTTTCGGCACTAAACAAATCTGAGAAAGCGGATTTTTTAAATTTATTTTATAAGCAATCGATGCATGTCCTAATTGGTTAGTAATTTGATTTTTTATACATACATATTGGTCGAATTCCGGCATATGAAATTGTATAATTTAACCATTGTTTAAAAATTACAGGTCCACTTCTGAGTAATACAGTTGGGGAGAAACCGGAGAAAGAAGATTTGGCAACTGCTCAGCTATTGTGGCTGCTCTTAGAGCTACTAAGTTTTTGCGTGGAGCATCATAGCTACCACATCAAGAGCTACATCATAAACAAGGACTTGGTTCGCCGAGTGTTAATTTTGATGAGCTCACCCCACACTTTTCTCGTTCTGGGTGCCCTCCGACTTCTGCGAAAAGTGCTTGCCCTGAAAGATGATCTGTACAATCGTTACATTATCAAAGGTTGCCTATTCGGTCCAGTGGTGGACGCGTTTAAAAGAAACAGAGGGCGATACAACCTCCTCGACTCAGCAATTATCGAAATGTTTGAATTTATCAAAGCTGTAAGAAATGCTGTTTATGATAGCTAGCTTTAGGTCCGACCCGCTTGACCTTTGTTTAATCTCATACTTTGCTAATTGGTTTCAGGAGGATATCAAGCTTTTAGTCTCTCATGTAATGGAAAACTACACTGACATCTTTGATCAAGTTACCTACGTTCAAACATTCAGAGCCTTAAAAATTAGATACGAACAGAATCAAGATAGATTTAAGGAACGAAGTACAATTGACGCTGTTCCAGCTCTTCTAAGAAATGCCAGATATAGAAGAGATCCCCGGCAGCTTGAAGAAGACGAGGAAATGTGGTTTAACGATGAGGATGATATGGAGGATGGAGAGGCAATTGTTCCAGCCAGCAACTCACCAGATATTTTAGGAAGGAAGCTTGACGCGGATTTAGATTCCATAGGTAATTGCCAGAACCATATTAACTAATTTGTATGGACTTGGGAATTTGCAGTTGCAGCGCTTTTTTGCATATGTTTTCAGGAAAACTACTAGATAAGAAGGCGGAATCTTTGCCAATGAGTCGAACTATTGGAGGCGTTACAATGTCACACCCATTAAGTCCTAAATCTGCGCTCGCCACTGCGGTCAGTATAGCTTCAACATCTCCAAATGCGGTGATTTCTCCCACGACTAATGACGCAAAGTCTAATCTTGGCAAGAAGGTAAATTCGCAAAACTTTACTTTTCATTATCTTAGACTCTTCACGCGTTCTTGGATTCTGCCTTTATTTCTCCGTCGTTTAGAATGAATTTGTTTTGAGTTAGCGCATGTGAATCAAAAGGTGTTTAGAATTAGATGTGTTTGGTCATTTGTTTAAGAAATATGTGGTTTGTACTTCAGTCCGCTATTTTCTTGCACTTTCAATGACTATTAGATTTGGTGCGGACTTTAAAAAAGCAATGGTCTTATTTTATTATAGTCCATTTTTCAACAAATCTTTGCGACACTGCAGGAAACTGTTTCGCAGGTTGGTCTTGCTCTATCTCATCGTTTCTGATAATTTTTAATGACGATGATGCATAATATTCAGCTTTATATGTTTAGGTTGGACTGGTTGATTACGATGGAGATTCGGATGAAGAGCCAGAGGATGATTCTGCGAATGCGCTAGGATCGGATGATTCTCCTGCCGCAAAACGAGCCCGACTTTCCTAGTTACTGTAGCGAATCGTAAATCATTTAGATAGCAATAGTGTAAATTCCCCCAATTTTACAAGAAGAGTATGCTTTCCATGGATTAACAACAAGTAGGACAAATTATCGTTAGAATAGTCCACTTATTGAATTCGTTGGAACTAACTTGAAAGGGTGTCCAGTGTCCTGTGGGGTGCCGTCGAGAATCATGGATTCGATGTACAAAAATGTAATTTGCCATTTGATAGAACTATTCTTTTGTTGTGTTGTATTATTTTAAACGTGCACGTGAAGTTATTGAAACATTAATGATTTGGTATTATAGATCGAAAGAGGGCAGAATGGGAATATATTACGTGATTCTTTTTGAACTAAAAACAATTTTGTTAATTTTCTTTTTCTAAGAGAGCCAAATTAACCAATCAATGGGACCTGATCTAGTCTAGCCTTGAAACTAGATAAACCCAATTTTATTGAGGATCTGATTATCCAATGTGTTTTGCTACTGTTTCTGTCAATTTATGATTGAATCGGACGCTTTTCTTTTGACATTAACTGATTTTCCAGTGTAATTTTTGGTAAGCGAAATAATTTGGGCATTAGCCTTGATTTAGTTGGAGCAGCATCACGCCTTGGCGCGGAATTGAGAACGATGCAAATGTAGTTGATGGAAGCTGCTTGAGGCTTGTTAGGACACCTCTTTTTTCAGAACTTGGTTTGGGGGATTTCATGAATTGCTAGCGGGAACTAAAAATGCGTTTTAATCCGAAGTAGCAATTCATTTAGTAGGAGTTGGTAATGGGATACATGAGAGAATAGAGTTAGATTTACTGACCGAACTGAATTAACAAAATAATTATACGGCATCTTATCCGCCTGCCTTTTGAGCAATGGTAACCAAATGAGAAAATATTCCAGTTGCTGAATATTTCCACAATTAACTTGTTACTTGATTTTTAACGTATACGAAGTCGTGATTCTACGGAAAGGAAAGGAAACTTAACGAATTTAGAATTTACGACAAAATTGTGAACATGGTTGGTTACTAACGAACTGAAGCAAGTTCAAATATGTAGCTGGCCACTTATTATTCTGCTTGTTTTATCCTCAAACACTGGATGTTTTTGTAATTTGAGTACATTTGCAAGAAGAAACCTCATATTTGCGAGTAGTACACATATTAAGGCAAATTCAATGTTAAATATTGTACAACTGCTAAAATTATACTAAGCACTAGAATTAAGTGTTAGGAGTTGTTTCTTAACAGCTAGGTGTCAATCGAAATACTAGTTCGGCGAGGTAGATATGTTGTGGAATCTGGATAAGATGAATGAATCGTTGTGTTGGTAGATAGAACAAAAGTAAGGTGTGAGAAATCAAAATGCAGTGTCAATGTGCCGCCGTCGTTTTGTTTCGTAATTGTTGTTCTTTTCTAAGTGCTCGGTTTTTTAAGGTTAACACAAATTGACACCCATCAAATTACTTAATGTTAGTAGCATTATTATTTACTTGACCAATTAAACACTTTGTCATAATGTGCATGGATTAATTAAAATAAATGGATGTTAATATTTGTACAGCATAACGATTTAGTTACCGAGCTACGACTGTAAGCTTTATATATCTCAAAAGGAAATTGTGGTAATTTATAAGGTAATTCATGCGAAAGAATATGAAGAGGAAAAATAATAATAAATCATTTATAGAACCAATGCTCACACTGGATTTTCATTTGTCTATAAATTCTTGTTTGAGGCGTAAAGCGATTGCTCTACGAGCTGCAAGTGATCTCTCGTTTGATGCTCCAAAGAGTGGTCCAGATGTGAGAGCATTTTGTGCAGCTCTTGCTGATTTTGGTCTGGACGGCCCATTAGCGTTATCTTCACGTGCCAATTGCTTTTCTCTCTCTGATTTCTTCAAGGCGACCAATTTATCCCTTTGTGCTCGCAAGTAGTCACGCCGTTGTTGAATTTCAGATTCAGAACCATTTAATGCGACACCACGTTTCCCCTTAAAACCCAAATTATTGTTTCATTCAATATTTCTATTTTAACTTCCGAATATTACGCTATGCAAATGAGAATTATTCTGCTAAAACTTGTATTATTCTGTCTGGCAAATCTGTTTAGTTAACTTACAGAAATGGTCTGCGGTGTATCTCCTGGCGCAGTCATGTCATCATCATCGGGTATCTCCAATGCTTGCTTCAAAGATGTCAAGTGCCGGAATTGCTGAGATGCATCTGATGTGAGTGCTTCTACTGCAACTTGATTTAACTCCACTTGTGTGGATGTTGGCCCGCAAGAAATTCCATCAGGATTTTGATTATATTCTCTGATATTTTCATCAACACAATCCGCATTTTCTTGTTTCCGAATTTGACTAAACACAGCCAAAGCATTAGGCCCAATTTCAATTACTTACATTACTATTTTATAGAAACTACGCCGGAAGAGCAGTGGAGAACGGATAGAGTATAACTAGTAGCTTAATGTGAAATGGTTCAAACTAAAAATACTGATGACTCCTAATTGGTGTTAGCCTCCAACGAGGCATAATTTAACAGGTGCAAACAAATAACAAGATGCAGCGTTCCAGTGCATTCAGTGATGCAGATGCATGCAAATTCTAATCTAATAATAAATGAACGTATAGAGTCCATGCATGAAATAATTAGTACAATATTTTAGTCTCCCTTTGCCTACCTTCTGGAGTGCAAGGCGGTTGGTGAGACTGCCGAAGAAACATTTGAAAGCTGTGTCTGTGACGGTGAAACATTGAACTTAATTGAAAGCAATTCTTTGGTCAACTGGTTCTGATTTCTAGTTGACACAATGTGATGCAAATTTTGATAGTCTTGTTCTGAACACCCAGGGTCGTCAAAGCTCACAGCTGGTGTCGAGTGCGGAGCCTCGAGGGTTTTAGCATTTTGAAATAAATCGGTCGGATCAGCGTACCTGATGACAACTTGAAGAAAGTCTTCTTCTCCGTTACTTTCGCCTAGTTCGTCCGTAGAATTTCGCAGGGATGGTGAAAGCACACCGTATTTTGCCACCAGCAGTTCCTACAAAATTATTCCAGGAGATAACACTATTTAATTTATTGTTAGCATTGCATTGTAACGCTTAATTTAGCAATTTAGTAGTTGTTTGTAGCATTGTAACGATTAATTTAGAAATTCAATAGTTGTTGCATTGTAACTATTAATTTAGCAATTTAATAGTTGCTTTTAAACTGTGAATAATTAAGAACGCTGGAAGAGAAGATTTTACCTACCAACGACTGCAGTTGAAGGTCAATGTTTTTTCTAGTCATAAGTTTGCGGAAGGAATTAAAATCTTCCGCAGCCCATAATTGCTCCAATGACATCTGCAAATTGTATCAAAAACCGTTTTTTGGCTAATTAGAAATTATGTTGAATTTGGATTTATAACACCATTAACGATTTGTTTTGTTACAATACAGCCGAAAACTAATAAAGTAGTTCACTTTTGTAACATGCGAATGTGTTGGCTGGGATAGCTTCGACTGCTCCTTTACTTGACAAGCGTCCTCCACTTGCTCAGCCGTCACTTGAAGGTCCTCCATGAAACTTCCTAACATGTAGTCCACTAACTCCTTGTATTCCTCATGAATCCTTCTGTACTCGACCTCGTTCTCTTCAGACATGTTACTGTAACTATCAGGGTCGAATACTGAAAGTTAAAGCAATTATTACACAAAATTTATTAGAAATAGCAAAATACGTTTGCGCTAGTCCAGCAAAACAAAGTATGCGCTTATCACGCTGTATTGTACAAATTGGCTCTTACCAACTGATTTCTCTTCTAAAAACCCAACTACAGGTAATTTCCAGATTGGCCCATCAAGAAAATTAACTAAGCTGTCAAATACCCAACTGTCATCTTCGACGTCCTGCACTTTATCTTCTGAGTTGCTCATTCTAAATGTAAACTCCACTTTTGGGAAACAAAACCAGCTCTAGTTTAGTTCAAATCTTTTAAAGTAACAACGGAAGAAATGAAATGCTTTTTCCTTTCATTCGATTTATATCATTACTCTCAAGCCAATTATTGGCCGATACCCACAAGCCTTATAAGTTATACAACACTTGAGCTGAAAGTGGGGAGAAATCGACTTCGGACTTTCTCCTTAAGCATTCTCACCATGGAGACCGTTTACAAACATTGTGCTATCAATTACAGACAGGCTGGACAAATTCAATATTCAATCTGTATAAAAATAACATTCGTGGCAACATCGATTTTTGCGTAACGCGGTGAATGATGTAGTCCTCCTACGGCAATTCTTAACAGCATGTTTTAACCCATGTAATAGACGGGAAATTATTGATAAAATGCTTGTGGACTAAACATGCCAAGAACTGCAGTTTAATTTTGATTTAATTATAGAATTGGAAACATCTGAAATTTCGGTTACCGGACGCTTTATCGCCGTCTTTTTTATCGCTGACGGTTTATCGCCGCGGCGACATACCGCTAGCATTCTTTATCGCGGACACGTTTTATCGCCAGGCAAATTTATCGTGTGCAAACTTTATCGCAATATTTTTATCGTCGTTACTTTTGTCGCGAATATAATGGTAAATTAGTACTTGTTTGAAGTTTATTTACAAACTATATTTCAATAGTTTATAGTTAGTGTCTCGTGTAAGTTAACGGCGGTAAGTCGGCAAGTGTGGTGGTCTATGGTGGTGTGGTGGTGGTGAGCAAGACTACGTGCGATAAGAAATCTTCGCAATAAAGTTTACGTAGGATAAAGTGTCCCCGCGATGAATTGGAACCGCGATAAAGAAGGTGTCGCGAAAGTTTGTCCCGGCGAGAAGTTGCCGGCGATAAAAACGACGCGGATAAAATGGACGGGGATAGAGTGTCCGGTAGCGTGAAATTTCTGCGCAAATATAATAAACTTAATTAATTTGGGCACGGATTGGGTAATATCAATGCCCGCTAGAGCAAGTCAAAACTACTGGATCCAGTTGGCGCCGGTATTTTGAAGCAGCAACACATCAATTGATTTGTTCGTTTGTTCCACGAGATCTTGTTCTAACAATCATTTCGTAAACCAGCTATACCTATACTGTATATAACATCATATATGTTTATTATGACGATGTTTTATGTGAATTTCCGATCGATTTGGTTTTGTGGATTGTGGTGGATTTAACAAAGTCTGAAACACTACAAAACTAATTTGAATTCTAATTTGCAATTGTGACCATTTACCAAGCGGTGGTGGTATGGGGGCAATTTAATTTAATTTAACTAACTTCAATCTTTTATTACGTATTTATTACCGAGCACACATGCTTTAGCATGTGGCACAGGTATTGTAATCGTATTTTCCGTCCGTCTGTCTGTCCGTCTGTCCGAGC
>JAAXYW010000169.1:0-53344 GCA_036851895.1 Orthonychiurus folsomi
CAGGCGTAAAATTTTGTACAGTACCATTCTAGACCATGGTCTTCCTCCCCATAATGGTCTCCACCTAATCCCAGCCGCGCATGTGCCGGGACTCCATTGTTAGTGAGAACTAAAAGTCAAAGAATTACAAATTATTAGAAAATTAACGTATACTTATTATATGAAATTTCCATTTTCAGGAAGGGTGCCCGAGGACTTGGCGGCCGGCAACCGAACCCAGCCGCTTTGGTCCGCCCAGACGGTCCTCGCTAACAGATGACTTTGGAAAAATGCCTTCTGGAGGTGATATATTTTCTTCTGGCCTGGATGACCGCGGAAAACCTCGATTTTCTCTCGGAGATCGTCTGTTGGATTCTGTGGGAGTTAGTCCCCGGGAACCTGGAGCTGGGGTGGAAGGAGCAGGCGGCGCTTCCCGTTTTGGCCGTGTTGCAAGTCCATCCCCGAGAGTTGGATTCTCGTCTCCAGGTATCATGGATGATGCATTTGCTGACCCTTTCTTTCAACGGTCGAAGAGGTTTGGTAAAAATGAAGGTCCACAATCAGCGGATCCGGACTTCATGACTGAGAATCCGTTTAAGTCAAGAAGGGCTTTTGATGCGGACGACATGATGGATGACATGAAGTTGGATGCAGAAAACCAAGTGGCTAGATTTCGATCAAAGATGAGGGCTAAAAGGGCACAGCAAGATGAATTACTTGAGTCTGGAGGAGGAGATGATTTTGGTTCCGCTGGAACACAGTCTGCGGCAGAAAGGATTAGAGCCAGAGCTAAGGCTCGAATGACAGAACTAGAAGATGATTTCCCATCCATTTCATTACAGTCTGGACGTGGGAAGGATTCGTCAAGTTTAGCATCTCGACTAATGAATGACATGGAATCATCTGGAAGTGGTAGCAAATCTATCAGAATATCTAAGCGCACTGTTAGAACGGTTGAGAATTAAAATGTATGCTCGCGATAGCAGCTCAAATTAGTTTTTGAAGCGTTTACTGTATTTAAAAGCCTCCAACCCTACTGAAGTGCTAGGCAGTAAATATAAGGAATGCATTCTTTAATTCATTAGTCAGAAAATATGCTAAAAATGTTTAAATCTTCTGTAAAATGTGTCTTTACGTATAACATAGTCAACTTGGCATATATAGTAAGCTAAATTCCCAAAGCGTCAACATTGCCAGTTCAAATTCAAGCCAAGCCCTGTAATGAACTTATTTTGGAGGAGCGGAGGATGTATATCTCCGTATTATTATCAAATAGCTCGTTAATTTGTACAGTCCTTGGGTGCAATCGTTTGATCAGATAGAAGAAGGACAAACATCGTATCATACGATATGCTTGCTGTTTTGTGTTCAGTTTTATGTATGCATTAAGAATTAAGATGCGACGGGCGAGCGAGCTCTGTCCGATTTTGAAATCTGACCCATCTAATATTTGTGAATATAATGTAACATTGTAACATACTGAAGCGGATGATATTTCTGCTTTCGGGTGTTGATTCTCTGTAAAACACGACCATACTCAGACGTTTATGCTTTGTTGATCTTGTATTGTCACGCTACACAATTCACCTGCGCACAGTCGACATCTAAAATTATTAAAATATTGCAAATAATAAAAACTTACAACAGTTCTTTAAATAAATAGCATATAATAGTAGATTCGATAAAATAGCAAGTAATAGTGTTGTTACTCATTATTTATAAATGTGTGAAACGAATTTTAATGTGTGAGTGAATGTAGCTCTGTCAATATTTATGTATAAATTTCTATGTGGGAGTGTAAGTGCATTGATTGCGAGACTTAGGAGGTTCAATTAATGAATAGTTAATTTGCAATTCTACGCAATGTGGTCAAATCTGAACATAATGAAATTAAAAAAATCGTCTTCAAATTTGCATTGTTTACTTCCTTTATTTCAAAATTTGTATGCATTTTAAATGACGGAGTATTATATATTCATAAAAATACTGTAATAAATATAACTCTTACAACACGACCTACAATTTAGTCTTTAAAAAAGCGAATAATTTGAAATGAACTTCTTTTATACAATGCTTCGATTGCAAACTCGGTTTTATGTAGAAGTTTATTACGACACAGCCCGTCAAAATTCTGCGGAGACTATACCATATTCTGTTCGTACAAACAAAGCTTAGACAAGATTTTGATTCTGGACGAATCAATCACCACTATAGAAATTATAAAATAATGATGATTTACAGTAATTTTCTTATATAAATCATGCAAATAATTAATCTTCTTACAACATTAACTGAAAATGCAACCAACTGTGTCATTAATACTTGAAAGGTCTAAATTTTTTATTTCAAATTAAATTATTCACAGAGCCAATCGATAACTGGATTTCTGTACCAAAAAACATTAGATCTTCTCGGAAGAAGTTGTCTCAGTGCCAAGTATAAAAGCATACACATGATCCTAGCTCTGAACATGCCTTGAATTTTAAATTAACTCTTATCTGATGACCAGAGTAAACAAGGACTGGAATTTATGGTAGTAAAGCGTTTTGACTTCTAAGATGGAAAATGCTTTCATCAATCTATGTCTCATTCATTCCATCTTTCTTCAAAATATATTCACTGTTATTCTAAACACATTGATCGCCCACTTGTCTGAGAAATTATGCTGCATGTTTGATTCATGAGCTGACGACTGACGTGGAATGGTTCTACCATTCCATTTGAACGTCAAACATGTATGTTTGACTAGTTTTCTATTTCTATTTTTGACTATTTACTAGTTTTCAGAAATCTTTTGTTGCATTTCCAGCCTTTCTCAAATTCCCTTAATGCATGTATTGGCCCAAAGCACGATTTGGATCCAAATTTGTTATGTAAACTTCATTCTTTTGGAAGTAAGCGTGGTAATCAATATTGCATTCATCCCTACAACCTTCACCTTAATTTTATTCAAACCACACCGTAGTCGGAATCACTCATTTTTAGATGGCATTGAAAAATCCGGCCTCTGACACCCGGGTTCATGGATGTGAAGGACGGTGAAAGGCGAAACAAAAGGCAATCAAAGTAATGGGCAGAGAAGTCCCATCGTCAGAAGGAGAGCAGTGTGCCAAAATTTATTTCCATTTAAACATGTAACCCAGGAAGGCTAGATTGCTTAAATAGACGCTTGACATCAAAGCCAGGATCGGAGACAAAGACACACATCTTTTAACCCCGAGCTAAATCTCCTCGCCTCGCCTCGTCTACTACGACACAATTGAAAGGAATGCAAATACAAGCCCAGACCCGAAATCCTTTTTACAAATAGAAGCGACGGCGTCGTTTTTGGCACGATTGGATGTGTCCGATGATATGAGGTGTCTAAATTAGTGAGGCAAGAATTGCACGAGGTTGTGCTTTTGAGAATGGAATGAAAAAAGAATGAAGTTGGGGAAGATTACACGTACACCTTGCGTGTGTTTCACCGTGTTGCGTTTTTGCTCAGGGCTGGCGGCAAGTCTGGAAGGACCGAAACAGCTACATTTAGCTACAACAGTTTTTGGGAACCGAATGAGATTTAGAATAAGTTCGCTTTTACGCGACGCCTTTATGCAATGCAATGGCAATGGAATACTCTTACATTTTGGCACTTAGTGTTTTGTTCCACGGGGCCGCGGCCGCTTAGATCCGTCTGGTTGCCCTCGAGAATTGAGCCGAAGAACCTTTACCATCTCATATCTCTTCATTTGAGTGTCAGTTTCACAACGGGGGGAACTGGAGTTCTGCACTACTGGATTCAGTCACAATAAATAATCAAAGATTAACAAAACTTTCATATACCCTCAGGGGTAGTCAAGAGTGAATCCTCATCTCCAGTGTGTGGTGCGGTCCTGCTCAATCAACCCATCTTTTTCTTTGGACTTATAGAATTGAGGTATTTCGATTTTATTAATCATTAGAAAGTTTTTAGGTGTCAAGAAATTATCCCGCTTGTTGGTGAGAGCCGCCAGATCGTGGCACTTAACTGTGAGTTTTATTGTAGAGCTCAATTTGTGAGGAAGGCGTGAATCTAAACGCCTACTTCCAGTTAATTATAGATAAACATAGGATTTCTGGCTTTATTTAGACGCGGTAATCGTGTCATAATTTTCGTCTCACTCCATGTGTTTCGAATTGGAACAATGTGAGTGGCTTTATTCCGCGAGTGTAGGAGGGTAAGGGCAATGGAAGGAAACTGGCAGCAAGGCCAAAGTCAAACTGTAAATTCTAAAGTAATAAATTGTCGTATACCGCACTCGCACTGCCAGCTGTCCTTTTCAACTGTAGTCAATACCCGCCTATTCCGTAGTCAATCGTATAGGATTGAAGATAGCCATTATTTCAAATTAACAAAGTTAGAGCCAAGAAAATACAATAGTAAACAGAAAGACGTGTCCGCCTTCCAATCGTATTAAAATAAAATATATGTATTCAGTTGGGGATTTAGTTGTATAAGGCCAACATTTGAAGACCCATTCCTGACGAAAGTGCTGTCTCGGGACTCCCCATCCCCATTCAACGTTTCTCTACAATTCTAGGTGCCATTCCCTATGTCAATATTTACGTTTATTATCTTCACAAGAAGTGGGGACAGTCAGAAAGGCAATTTGTTGAATTACAGCAAAGGACACTTAATTTGTTGTACATACATGTGTTTTCCTCATACTACACTCCAAGGCACGGCGCGGATTCAATTCCCATTAAGTGTTGGGACTAATCAATTTAATGGACGGGCTGAGTGGAGTGTTTTAATGCTTGAATGGATTTATTTTATTTCCTTAGGTCTAAACAGTAAGAATGGGTGATGCCGAGACGAGCAGTTTTGATGAAGTGGAGAAATCCGGTGGAACTTTTTCTGGAGAAGCTCCCAAAAAACGGACAACGACGGCTGTCCATTGGCAAAGACCAAAATCTCAAGTGTATGAATACAATTTTGATTACGGATCAAACTACTACCGACCAATGATTAATTACTTGGATGAGAGGGCGAGGGGCACACGACCAGAATGTCCCAAACCTCTCTTTTGGGAAGAACGTGCAATGAAATCCTACATGGATAGGAGCCACAGGACTCAATCTATGAGAATTACCCGGGATGCCGCACTACTTCAGGACATTCGATCAGCATCTAGTCGTTACATGACGCGCACCAAAATGTATGCCAGAAAAGTAACAGGCTTCTGAATAGATGCAAATGCTGCTTTCTGTATCACACCACCACGTGCAGATATTCAACATAAGAAAAAGTTTCAACCATTCGGCCCCAGTGATCCAGTCGAACCCCGTTATGTATGGTTTCTTTGTGTGGAAGTTTGGGCTTAATAATCTATTCTTCATCTGTCTATACCTTATTGCCTTTCGAAATTGAAACCTCTTCAAACTTTCAAATAAAGTAGATGACTTAATGATTCGTGTACGGTTTATTTTGAAGTTTCCGAGGAAATGTTTATTTCATCAAATGAAACCCTTGAGGATTTGACAAGTCAGTCAATATCTATAAAACTCGCGTCGCACAGTCCACGCACTCTTAAAACTCGCTCGGATGTTGTCATAAGGTTTCGGATTAATCTTTGGGGAATGTATTTCACAGCACTACTATAAGCAAATCTGTTGGGAAATACTACTCCCTCAAATATTGAATAACAATTTGAAAAGAAGGATTCCTTAGGGTAGGAATCCATGTGCGGTTGCGGTTGTGTGTTTAACTTAATCTATACTAGCAAGCATGATGTTGACTTTTCTAGCTGTCAAATAAAGGAATTTGTATTAAAACTTCAAATTCGAAAACACGTGCCGTAAGCTAACAGTTGTACGGCTTGTAACATCCCGGGTTTTTAACTGCGTAGTATACAGCACACCATGTCTAAAAAGTTGAGCTTTGGGAGAACATGCATCTCATTCAAATTGCACAAGCTGATGATTTGATTACACCTGAGCTGAAAGTTGCACCTTTGCATTTACTGCTGAAAACAGCTGTTGGTCATATATACATGTACAATGAATCCACCCGCAGTTGAGTTGAAAAAAACAAAAGCATACATTGTCAGCTCGTTTTGCAAAGGAGAATTGTAGCTGTAGTTGAAATCAAAGCTTTATAGATAAACATCAAACATTTCCGCAATTTTCTACTTCACTTTGACGAGGTTGTTGCAATCTATATGACCCGATTTTTACTTCAACCCGGACCCGCTTGGGCTTTAAGAAACTCAAACGAAATTCCGCGAATAAAGCCTTTGTTTTGACCTCCAGCAAGACATATTATATTCGTTGGGCTTCTGGCAAAAAATAAATTGAAACACAACCCTACAACGTTTTACATGTAATTCGATATTTGATCAACGAGTTCGGACATTGTAAACTAAACTGCAATCTCGAGTTTCAATTAATTACTACTACTCTCTCTTATGCATTTTCCCTTGTTAAGTCCATTATATAACTTCTCAGGTATAACAAGATGACAAGTCACCTATTTTGTTATTGAAGTTATTGTTTGTTTTCCCCTGTCATAGTTTAAGAATTAGAATCGGAACTATTATTGACCACAGTCAACTGCGGAAACATGACCCACTGTGAGCAATTGAAGACATAAATATTTTTCTGCCCGGTACAATTTGTTATTCTGCTTAGCTTATGCGTTTTTATTTGCATCATTTGGGTGGATGTCCAACTGCAAATACTCCTCATTTAAAAAGTATGCATTATGCATAAGTGAGCATTGTTGAATGTGGTGCATGTCCATTTGCTGGGAGGAAGTGAATGGGCAATTTGAAAATCTGAAAGACTTTTAAAGGGCTTCGTGAAATATTTTCTGTACACTCGGGACTCAGGAGTTACATGCGATGAGATGATCACCTTTGATCCTTTACATTGCATTGCGTTGCCATTGTCATTGCCAGAAATCATTTGAGAACTGCGACTTGATAACAGAACGCCTGACTGCAACGCAATATAACATGAAAGCTGAGTTCTAGTCTCAACTGAGATTAAAGGTCAGTGCCTCAAATATTATAACGCTTGAAGTGAAGACATTGACTCATCCGTAGTTGAGTTGATGATTGCACCAGTTTTCCAATCCCATCTGATTCATATATCGTTAAGCTTGTTTGTTGGGTTCCCTCATGAACTCCGTCGCAGTTCTCAGTTCTCACGTGAAACAGATAAGCTGAAATTAGGTTTGATTTCTTACATCTGTTAAGTCATATAGTTCAAAGATACGTGATCCTCATTCTCCTCGCCCTGCTTACTTTTGACCGTCACCAGTTCGCAGTTGAAGTTCTCCGTATTATTAGCAGAATTTCGTCAGAGTGGTCCAAGCCCTAGTTGCTGGGTGGTCAGGTAATCCAATATTACTCACTTATTGATCCTTTCCATTTAATGAGAGACATTTTGTGTGCACAAAGGCCGCAATTTGCTAGAGAAAAGAGATTGCCTTCGAGGAGCTGGCCAGTTTAGCTCAGATTCCACTCACCGCACCGTTGAGGACTACATATTAAATTACTTCTGAGGTACAGTGAAGAGCTCCAAGAATCGTCGCCAATTCACTTGAAGTGCAACGAATTTTGAGACAACGCGTGAGACACGAGACACGCCTTCGAAAAATTGATTCCACGTGCCTAGAGACTGAACGCACGTCAAGATGACACATTATTACTTAATTCTAGTGGTCCTCCTTTTTGCAGGTAAAAGCACTTTTCTTTTGTAGTTTCTCCAACCCGCCACCTATAAACATTGTCGACATTACAAAATTAAAGGAGGAGGAAATTAAATAATCATACACTGTCAAATGGAGGCGACACATAAATTAACAATAAAAATGCATTGAACAAAATCCTCGTAACATTTTGTGCAGGTTGTACTCATGGTGGAACCAACGACAATTCAATTCATTCCGATGAATTTCCGACGATCAGTCAAACGTATATTGCTGAAGGGACTTTGTACATCCCTTACGCCGAGATCGAAGAACCATTTTCAGCTTGGCTTGATATGAAAAAAGGGCTCAGTCGAATTGACTTTTACGGAGGTATAAATTCAATTTAAATTGCACTTGTCACAGAAATCTGCGTGAAAAACAATGAATGCATGGACATGAAGAGTATTTGATAAACCCAACTACCTGAAACCCTTTGTTCTGTAAACAGGTGTATCAAAAACATATCAGTTGAGCAATTTGAATGAATACGGAGTGATGCGGAAGATTGTACCAATGACCACAGACACTGTTCTGAACCAACTCTCTTGCTTTGAAGTTAATGGAACTGCTTTGTCAACCATCCAGCCTCAAAGCATCCTTCCGGATCCAGCTGGATTTGAGGTGCTTTGCTTTTGTTTGTACTCCAGAAAGTAGGATGATAGTTGGAGTGAGACCATGTAGTGTTATTATTTATTTTTTTGAAACCAAACTACGGCGCGTCAAGAATGAGTTCAAATCCTCATACCGTCGAAACTGAAAGTTTTATGCATTCAAGCATTAGTGCATGCATGTTTTTATTATTTCTCCAAGGAGTCATTCATATTATTTCTGAAGTTTATATTGGCCAGATAAGCCACATTTTGCGACGCTTGCTGTGCAACAATATTTAATGGAAAAATCATATTATGTGGGAAATTTGATAAAGCTTATTCCCTGAACCTGAAATTATAAGACACAAGCGCCCGAAGGAAAATGTGGTCCTATTTTTGCG
Organism: Orthonychiurus folsomi; assembly: GCA_036851895.1. NCBI lineage: Eukaryota > Metazoa > Arthropoda > Collembola > Poduromorpha > Onychiuridae > Orthonychiurus > Orthonychiurus folsomi. The sequence continues at coordinate 8,685 of JAAXYW010000169.1, forward strand.
AATGTACTGCACTTTGTTGAAAGCTAAATCATGTCGACGATATGAGTGTGCAACCGAATTTACCAATTCTCTTTTCCCTCTGGAGTCCAACCACTTTCTCCATTTTCCGTATAACTCGAAAACACAGTTTTCTTTTAAGTACGCAGGTCTGTCTTTCAACTTCATGCTTTCGTGCTCATAAGTTCTTTAATCCCGTTTTCTTTGAACTTTTGTTTTCGTCAAGTTGATTACCATACAATGCAATCCTTGGCGGATTTCCTAGAACCGGAAATCATTCGAGTATGAAAAACGAGACTCTTTCCTATTGTCTCTTATAATTAAAGCCTTAATACAAATTTCTTATTCTCAACCCAAGTGAGACTTGCTGTTCACAGCAAATCAAAAACAGCCTGTGTTAATTTGTTATAATTTAACAACCTCAAACATAGTATTAGCTTCCTGGAAGGCTTAGTCATGTATGAAGTGTCTGGTCGTTGTCCCGGCTTTCCGACTTCCCAAATTTATTACTATGGAGTTCGCAAACCCTTGCCGATCTCAAATGAGATCAAGTTTTTTTGGAATAATTTAACCTCATTTTATGAGGTTGAGGCTCCGAAACTTTTTTAACTGAATAATATCGCAAATTTTCTCAGACCGACAAGTTTTACCTTCTTGGAAGCAAAAGTTTAATATTCTAGGAACTCTTCTCAATTTGATTTTGTCAATTGGAATATTTGCTGGTTTAATAGGATATACGAACACATTAAGAAGAAACGTAATATATATAAATCTGCGTTTCTCTCAGAATAATAAGCTTTTCGGGTAATACATTTTATCTACGGAGCCGCCGGAATGATTTGTAATAACTTGCCAATATTTGATTTGATGCTAAGAAGACCCATTCGTAATTTTTTTGAAGTTGTTGTCAGAATGAGTTATCCATCCCAAGTACCACATTGAGCTTCCAATGATCATAAATTGCATTGAAATTTGAATATTTCCGTTTAATCTAGATTTTAAAAAAAAATTTAGTTTGCTGGGGAAGAGGTCGTAAATGGGAAGGCGTGCAAGAAATACGTACTAACAGAGAAAAAAGGACAAAAGCTAAACACGTATACTTACTGGATTAAAGTGGAGGCAAGTTCAATTACGTTTTTTGATTACAACAAATTCTGGTTACTGTTTCAATGGTTCGAATTCAAGTAAGTAGAACTCACACGTATCTATGTTCTCAAAACAGAAATCTCTAGACCATTCTGAAGAAATTGGAATACCAGTTAGGTATGACATGAAAGGATACAATACGTTACTAGGAAGCCACTTTGACCACTACTATTTGGGTAACTCGATTACTGTTAGATATACATGCAATCCATATTCTTTCTTTGTTTTACAAACACAATTCAAATTCAAATTCCCTATGATTTAGACTACAATTGGTTCTCGGGTGAAACACCAGACGATGACATATTCAACATCCCTGAAAGTGAGCGTTCATTACAACTTGATATTAGTAATATAATTATAACCCTTGGCGAAGCCTAAATGCAAATTTTGATGAAATTTAGCACTCCCTTGTAATAACTTCCCCGGGCCTGGCTCATCCCATCATCAAACCATTGCAACTTTCAACCCAATGAAGGAATTCGTTCACCACTACGACGAGCATATTACGAATGGTTTTGACGACTTCATCGCTGCTCACAATAAGAAATATGAACACGACAGAGAGGCTGAAAAGCGACTTAATATATTTCGGCATAATTTTCGGTTTATACACAGTTCAAATCGACGAGGGAAATCTTACAGGCTCGCAGTGAATCATTTGGCTGACAGAACTGAAAATGAATTGAAAGTAATTTAATTTCCTCTCGTAATTTTTATCATTTCCTTTTTTTTTTTAGTCACTAGCACAAATGATGTTATTTCTAGGTGCTAAGAGGGAGGCGATTCACAAAGGGATACAACGGTGCGGATGCTTTCCCCTACACATCAAAGGACATCGCTCAGGCAAAGCTCCCCGAATATTTTGATTGGCGGCTCTACGGTGCAGTAACTCCAGTGAAAGGTCGCACTAAAATTAATTAATTTTAATTGATTCATTCTGGAATGTGTTTACTTCTTGTCTACTATGTCATTCTGAAATGTGTTTACTTCTTGTCTTTGTTTTGCTGCTTTATGACAATTTGATATCCGGGAATTATTATTTACTTTTGTAATGTTGTTCATTAACTTTCAGATCAATCGGTATGTGGCAGTTGTTGGTCATTTGGAGCAATTGGAACAGTCGAGTCTGCTAATTTTGTGAAAACTGGCCTACTTATTCGCTTATCTCAGCAGGTAATCCAGCAAAAATCTTTTTCATATCATGTCTGACCAAGACACATCATATATGTAATCCCCAAAATTTATTAATGGCTTTCATAAACAGCTGCCCAGGATTTATGCATGATGTTGAACTTGGCTTCATAAATGCAGATATGACATAATTGCTAACTCCAACAAGATTGAAATACAACTAAGGCTCAGACTAACGCTATTAGGTAGGACTGTAATGTTTTAATGTCATTCTTGCCAAAAGTTGGCAAATCATCGGAGAAATGCATGACGTAATGCAACTTCCAAATTTTCCGTGATATCCTAGTTTGTGGTTTGTGCTGTGAACTTTCTGCCATTTTCATGCCGGTCCCCTGACGAGTGAGTGACGGAAAAAGATTATGAGTGGCAACAAGCATTGACAACGCCCCAGCTTGCTCTTCTATAAGGGTGGCGTACAAATTTATAAAAATCAATCAAACTTTTGACGACTTGACGTTGTTTGTGATCAAATTGTGTCATTACTCTGTAATTACTGGTGAATGCAGCTGGAATTGGGGTTTGGGTTAGGATAAGCCCTTCCTAAGCATGTGTGTTTCCCAACCTTGAGTAGGAGGCCGTTTAATGTGTGTGGAAATGACACATCATTGACTTTTGCTACTACTTGCATCGGGAGTGTTTTATTTTGCTATTTTCTCTTTCCTTTCTCCTCTCCCAGCCGGCGGATAAAATGTGTTTCTCCCCGGCTCGAGCTAGAAGAGGTAGGATACATAAATATACAAGAATGTGTACACAAGGGCATCGCAATCGATTACTTTTCTCTTAATCACTTCTTAAGTAAGCAGCGTAAAAGTTTATGGTCCTTCTTTTTTTTACGGATTAAATTTTAGGCATTGATTGATTGCTCTTGGGGCTACGGAAATAACGGGTGTGATGGCGGAGAAGACTTTCGGTCGTATCAATGGATGCTCAAACACCAGGGCATTCCGAGTGCGGACTCTTATGGGCCCTATTTGAGTTCGGTGAGTTTCGGATTAAAATCCCACCGTATGATAAGAGCTTTGCTAAATCAAACGGCCTTGTCACGTCTATGACTAGCGGCTATAAGCGTTTCTTTAGCATAAATCCTCCACAGTAATACATCAAAATCCAGTCTTTAATATTTCAATGCAGAAAACGATTACTTCAATGTATTCGTCATCCAGTACAAAAATACATTCCAAGACATGATTTGACTAGATTCCGTTTCATGGACGCAACGTTAAATTCTATTTGAAACGCAACACCGCAATAGAAAATCAATTAGAATAGAAAATGATATTACACAACACAAACACACGGATGATATGCGCTTTGATCTGCCCAATTTTTTATTTACGCGCGGGACGGAAAGTCGTCGTGGGCGTCTTATTCCCCACCTAGTAGCAAATGTATTACAATACTTTTCCTCTCAGTCATGCCAGGAAAGGAGCCTTGATAGAATTTTAATTTTTTATTCGCTTTTCTTCCGCTGTGGGAGAAATGGGAAAGGTATGTATGAGGCAAGTGCATTTTCATAAATCATTGCAGGACGGATTTTGCCATGTTCAAAATACATCGATGGCCGTAACAATAAATGGTAAGACCTTACATATGAAATTGAGTTTCTTTTTTGTAAAATGTATTGCATGCAAATGTATAATATTCCGATATTCGAGTGAATCCCTGCATACATTTCAAGAAAAGAAAGGAGCTTCGTGAAAGTTGCAAGAAAATCCCCCCTCCCTTCTTCCTCATCCGAAACTCTGTTGAATTGCGTAGAATTTCTATTTATTTTAGTAGTCGGAACGTGGCCCTGCCCTGCTTAGATCACCCGTACAGTTATTGTTCAGGGAAATGAATACTTTAAGTTAATCTCGCGGAAATTGTATACGTTACCGTAGTACGCCAATAACAGTGTAAACTTATAAATATGGATTTGTAAGGAAGCCATCAGTGGCATAAATACACTGAGAAAATCAACAAATTTAAAGCCAACTAAGTGCATGTAGTCCCGTATTATTTTCAGAGTGATCCCTCTTAAAAAAATGTCGGATAAACTTAGTCAGCTCTGTTTGGGATCAAAGCTATTTTCCTGGTCCTCGTACTTGCTTTGAATTCAAATTACGAATTGAATTCTTCTCTACTGCGACCCCTTTGTGGACCAGAAAGAGAATGAATACATTTCAGTAGTTCCAACTATCCACACAGTAATTTGTATTCGGACTAATCCTCCAGTGTGGTTCCAACTAATCGAATTCACGCTTCGGAGGGGATACCCTGATGAAGGGGGAGTCAAAATGATTCATTCGCATAATTTTTTCCATTACATTACAGGATACGTGAATGTTACGTCAGGTGACGCTAAGGCTTTGAAAATGGCACTTGTAAAACACGGAGCGATATCCGTTGGAATTGATGCATCCCACAAAACACTTTCATTCTATGCGAATGGAGTGTATTTCGAGCCGAAATGCGGTAAGGGTTTTATGGGAGCAAAAATCTTCAACCAATCAACAAAAATTTGTAATCTCCGGATGCAAAATCCAAGTTACTTGTTTTGTTTCTCTGTCCTTTGTATTTCATAAACATGTTTTATTTTGTGTGTACTTAACAGGAAACAAAATAGAGGAATTGGATCACGCAGTTTTACTTGTCGGTTATGGCACACTGAACGGAGAGCCATACTGGCTTGTAAAGAATTCATGGTCGACTTACTGGGGAAACGATGGCTATGTTCTCATGTCACAGAAGGACAACAACTGTGGGGTGGAAACGGCTGCAACCTACGTTACACTTTAAGTCCCATGTTAGCTTGATTAAATCGATTTTAGATAAAAGTCCACAATGGTTAAGTCGTTTGCCGGAATTTATTGCTCATCTTCTTAAGCCATCTTTCAGAATCAAAGCCCCCCATGTCACCGCATCTTAAATAATCATTTATCGCTGCCCTTCGCCGCTCCTCAAACAACCGCTGTTACGAAATTTATTAATGACCGATTTTATGCTAGGTTAAACGAGATTTATTTCAAGGTTAAATATATTTGTAATTTAATAGTTATAAAGTAGAATTAATAATTGTTTGTAATTAATTGGCTACAATAAATCAATTATAAAAATATACTTTGTCCTAACTTGGCTAATATGAAATAATGCAAACTTAAAAAATATTCCTTTGATTATTACTAACAGTTAAAAGTTGGTTACATTTACTCTTGAATTTTGGAAAATATTAACCTGCTTGCCTACTTCTCCTAATACACACATTTTTAGCATCTAAACTTCAGAAATGGAAACACACACAACGGTAATATTTAAAGATTAATCTCATTAACCGATTTTTTTTCAATTGACTTTATTGGAATAGTTTGTTGTAATCCGGATTGCTTGATGCGTTCTCCAAGTCATTGATGAATGTTTTTTGACTCGTGCCATTTGTATTCAAACCTGAGTTGTTTTCGGGAATCCATAAGGAGACATATTTCCATTGTAATGGCACTGTGGAAAAGATGTGTCTCGCATGGGCAATATTCCATTTCCATTGTGGTAAATCCGTCCATTGCTCTTGGGAATACGGACTTCCGCCTTATTATCTATCTTACTCTCATGCTCACCGAAGAAAGAAACCTTTTCTTCAAGATCTGTTGACTCAAGAAAATACCACGGCTTTCCACCTGGCTCCATTCCATCGCTAGACAAAGTGAACGTGCTTCCTTCTATTCCTGCAGGTGTACTTGATGTGGAGATCATTTCCATCTCTTCTTCCCCGTCCCCGTCCTCCTTCTCCAATTTCTCCCTTCTAATAAATTTAAAAGATTTTGCCTGAGGGAAGTTCCTAGTTCAACACTCACGATTTCAGTATATAAATATTGGCAATAGCCTCCAACTATGTTCTAATTTGTAGTAATCCGATCCCAGTCACGTAGGCGCCTTTGGATTCGTGTCAAATTTACCATTTTTAAACAAATTTCCTTTGCGACGACGGATTTTGTCAAAATTCAATATCTATCCTCGGTGGAATTAAATTGGCAGGTGTCAGTGTTATTTCTTACCTTTTAATTCTCTTCTTAATCCAAAGAAGGAAGCATGTATTACAGATTAGTACGAAGGAGAGAATCACAGATGGGAGGATGTAATCTGTTAAAAAGAGACAATTTTGTAGATTAGAATTAATTTATCCATTAATTCATTATATGTTTTAGTTTCTTATAACTCCGCCTGGATTTATAATTTTCAGTTTCATTTTTTATTAACCTACTAAATGAAAAGATAATTAGAACTACAATAAAAATGTACAACTAAGCATTCTACTGACAATAAAATTTGAATCAGAAAATCTGACACCTATCAGTATCAGACTCCCTTGAGTACGCGCTCGCCCGCTTGTTAGAAAGTGATAATTTACAGTTAATTTCCCCAATAAATATTCTAGTCGCCCGTCCTGGTTTATCGAAAGAGATATTTTGCGGTTTTACAACCGGGGTTCAGCAGAGTTTCTGAATATATACTTTAACCTGAGGTTTAATCACTCATCATTAAATTTGTTCAACAAGCTGGCAACTTTGACTAGTAACGACTGCCGTTAAGGTTTAATGACACCCTTCAATGTATAGACAGACGTCCAAGGCACGTCACCCCAGATTCACAAAAGCAAACTTTTAAGACAAGGTGTGAGTTTGGAAGTCATTAAGGACTCACCGCGAACAATGGAACCAAGAGCAGTTCTATTGATGACTGGCCAAATGGATGGGTGGATCCACGTCCCATTTCCATCTCCGAACAATGTATGTATATCTGAAATTTGGGATTCAAGTAAAATTTAGATTATTGATCCGAATAGGGTGAATGAAGCAATTATGTGTTTTAATAGTAAGAGTTGGCAAGTCTTCAAGGCTGTAATATCAATAAATGAAGTCGCTTGTGTTGTGTGTTAAAGAATGTGAAAATGCAAGAACAATAAATTGCAAGGATAAACAAAGTAGCTCCACAATGTTCCAAATAGGATTGGCAAACTGCCATCGTAATCCGCATTAACGTCAACTCAGTTTAAGTTTATCACTAATGTTAATGTTGGATTTTCCAATGAAGAAGAAATAGCCTAATTGGACTGCATTTGGAAAGACACATTTAATTACTCCGATTCTTCTTACCAGTGCACTTGGGTTGAGTGCTGGACCATGTTCGATTGACGGGATTACATGTAAGCCACCTAGTTTGTTTTAGTGTTTTGGGAAGGAAATAACCAACTTCGCAATGAAAGTAAGCGTGGGAAGCGTTTCTGGAGACGAGGTAGGAGTTGTGCTCTCCCCGTGGATTTTCACATCCAATTACTGCAAGTTAGATCAGGTTATTAGCAGTTTTCGCTCTGTATCCTCATTAAATATAATTGTAATCTGTTATCCCAAGCCCACCAATAATTGAGCAAACCATAAACAAAAAGTTTGCATTGAACATTAATTGTTTTGCTGGAAGGTAAATTCTTACTTGACTCAAACCTGCACGTAATTGTAAAACTATAAACTTTGTGTTTTCCATTGTACACAATTAAGGGCTTCTCAAAAACAATTCAAAGGAATTCGCCTCAAATTAAGTACTATGCTTACCTCTAAAGTAAAGAAGAAATCCTCTTTTGGGAAAAGCGAGCCTGCTCTCTGGATTGAATGTCACATTCAGACGATAACTCGGAGAAAGTACTGCGATCGAACTCGCTTGGTCACCACAGACGCTTAATAGTTTGCTCCTATCTTCACTCACCATTAGTTCATCTCGACATCTCGATTTTTCCTTCCCTGAAAACACATACGCATTATCATTCGAAGGACCCAAATGTGGCGGCAGTAACAGTCCAAAACGATGTAAAAGAGAAAACGACGATGAAAAATAAAAAGAAAGGGACGGCTATGGTAAGCGAGTTGTGGCTGCCACCGTATAGGAACTAGTGATGATATGAGCTTGGTATAGTAATGACCGATCGCTTATATTTCCATTTGACATTTGAGAACAAAAATGACAATCACCTACAATATGACATTCGGTGCGCCGTCAAATATTTTGACTGCTCAATTACTCTTGAATGCAGAGAAGTTGCCAAATGGAAAACGTGACTGAAATAAATTTGAAGCTATTCAAAAGTAGAAGATTAATAAAGGACAAAGGATAACTACATGGTCTGGATGTATTCACTTTTTCTTCAGACGACAGAATCTTTCACCAACGTTCTTTTCAGGTTGCTACAAGATCGCAATCTCGGGTTCTTTGCATTCGGCGTCTGTCATGTCTTATGTTTCGCATAATGGATTCGTGAGACTTTGTCAGATGAACTCATGGAGGGAAAGTTTTACGACGGGCATTCTCAACTGTTGGAAATCCGAGCATCTTTCATGATTTATTAATCGTCGTAGTTTTCGGATCAGTATGACCTAAGATATATGAGTATGGCTGAGCATTGACTGGGATTTCCTATGCATAATAGCGCAATCCGAAAAACTTTTACAAAGCCACATAGGATGAGCCAAGATAAAAACAGTAGCCAAATCTGGAGGCAGGTATGATGTAAAAGTTCACATTTTCTTTCTCCCTGAAAGAGTTTGGGGTAGGATTCGCCGTTTAAGAATGGATGGCTGAAATGTTCTAGCTATTTTTGCACAGATGCACTGAAACAGCTAAGCATCATGAAGAATAATAGGCACAGAACAGTATTATTGTACCTTCAATCCTTCCTTGTCAAGCATCAATCATAATGCACATAACTCGGTCTTGCCTTGTAAGCTTTGCCAACATTATTTTTAGAGAGACAAATATAAACGGTTAATTAATTATAAGCCCCTGCATACACATGGGCGGCTTTTCCATTGTGTATCTTCAACTTTCCCAAATTAAAAGAAAAGCTCAGAAAGAATTTTCATCAAAGAAGAGCAAAATCAATACTTTTGAAATGTAGAGCAAATATTCGTCTGTACAACCAAATTCCCCTTCGAAAAGTTCAGGGTCTGACGATTGAGATTGACTAATAAAAATCCTGCGTCGCAATGACAGAAGAAATGTACGTCGCATCAAACTACCCCCTGTTCTTAAGTTACAACTTAGGCCAGGGTTCCTGAAAATGCAAATTGGTACTTGAGGAAATAGCTTGACATAGTCTGACATCCCCAAACAAGTTTCGTAAAATTTCTTTGATTTGCATTTCTGACGATGTTGTTGGAAACCCAACTGCTCCAAACATACTTGCCATGAACAAAAAACTATCCTTGAATTTCCTTTTCAATTTCTTCAAGTTACTTTCAGGTTGCGGTTTATGCAATTTAGAACTTGCGAAATGTGACACTTCAACTCCAACTCTTCCAAGGTTGTCTTCAATAGAACCATATAAGTTTATCGACTTGAACATCCTCACCTCGTAAAGAAATGTCGAGGAAGACCAGCAAAAGCCTTTGCTCTTCGACTTTAAGTCTCCATTGGCAAGGTCTATCCCCCGGGTACAAGTCGGGGTAACCGGGATTAAGAATAAAGCCCTCCTGGGCTGGGCTCACGTCCTCGTTGCAATTTGAATGAACGTCACCTGCAGTACAAACAAAAACAGTCATTCCATTCAATTTCCCAAAATCCAACGCCCCATTCACGACTTCCGACCATCATACGGCGCCGGAAAACCCCTACCCTGTCTGTCTAACCCATATATATTGTACTATACTACATACAGTATTTGCTTTCATCGAATTGATGCTTTTTGTTGGAAGCCCCTGTGTCCATAATTCATTGTGCTCTCGGTTTGATTGCAGCAGCAGGGGTAAACAGCACATGTGGCCTCTTTTCACTTTACTCATTTTCCGGATCCTGGAAAACTACCACCATACTTTTAAGGAGATGAGAATTTTTGACAGGCATGGAAGACAAACGCAGAGATAATCATCCGTCGGGTACGGGGTTCGGAGCTGTGCATAGTTCTCTTATAATTTCGGATAATTGTTTGCTCCGTACCTCCACCCCAACCAAATGTTTTTATTTTCATTTGAAAGCACCCAACTCAACCCGGCAGATGTTCATTTACTACCCTCGCGTTCACCTTTCACTGTGATGAGATGAAATAGGAATCAAACCCCGAAGAGAACTTAATGTAAAATCAACAAAATTGCAACCATCTTCCGCAGTTAGGACTCGTTCATATATTACGCAGTGGTATTTTTCGTCTTTATAGATTATGGACGTAGTGTGAGTGAATTGGCGTAGTGGTTTTAACTATACAGGACATGGGAGCCGCCCCAAAACCCTCACCCGCCACCTTGACTACTACGTAATATGTGAACGAGCCCTTAATTGCTACGAAAGACTACGATTGTCTTCTGAAAGACGGCCTAAGAAAGAACCCATTATACAGTACTAGTCTTAGCCCACATTCAAGGTTACAACACCCAAGAAAGCAAGCAGTCATCAGATGCCAAGTACATGTTAAATTAAACCCTCAAACTAACGAATGAACATTCGATTCAGCTAATTGAGCAGAGCAAATCTTAAGCTTGCCACTATAAAGACGGATTCCGAAGTTTACGATCAGCGAGGAATCAAACTAGCAGAAGTGTATGCCGAATGTTAATGATTACGAGAGCTTTGAACCTTTACTTTGATGTCGTGACTCTGAAATCATCAAAGGAGGTTTTGTACTTTTGTATTACGTTCAATCTATCAGAGTAGTGAATATGTGCGTTCTTTAAAGTGAGATCAAAACCCTTAGCAGCCTAGTGTTATTCAAACTGTTACCAGTGTAACTGACACACTTTCAACGTATACTAGTTCTGCAAAGGATTGTTTACAAATCTAAAGCTTCTGAGTGCTTCTGTTCTCTGAAATATTGTATTGGCATTATATCAATCATTTCATGAACAAGGCTGGTTATATTTACTTTCAAAAGAAAGTTTGTTGTCGTTTTCAAGTACAATCCGCAATTTGCCTGGTTTTGGGGCGCATAGTGTAGCCACCTTAATGGAATCTTGCTTTTAATGTTTGTCACCACACGTGTAATTACAGTCCAGTATAGTCCACTTTGGACCTATTGTTGTGTTTTCTCTCCCATGTTGCTCACAAAAAGTGAAATAAAATAGAAACCCATTATTCCCCCGCCCCCATTTCTGTGGAAAGCTTTGAATGACCATTATACTTTTGGTTTGCGGCAAATAAACCATGTGAAGTCGGAATACAAGTTTCCTAGACGCAGTACTTGGCACGCCTGCCAAAATTCTCATTTCCTTAAAAGTGAGGTCGAGGTCGTGGTGCTTTTCTATTTTCCCTGGAGAAAGACTTAAAAATTTCATTTGGCATGCATTTTGCTTTATGGTTTTCTCTTAAGACAAAAGTTTTGTATCAAGCAGGTTTCTTTGAACAGTGGGTCTAATCTTCACTCAGTAATGGAACTTTTACAGCTTAATTATTCTAAACTCTCTATCCGACAAGGACAACGAATTGGATCGTTGCTCCGTTTTTTTCAAAAACAAATAAAACTTAAAACCATTGAAGAACTGCATGCCGTGTTTAATTTAAATGAATGCATAGTATTGGCATGTACTTTGTGATATTCAAAGTACTTATTCGTACTGACAATGCTTGCGTGTGAACATGTCGTGATATGGAGAGCGCGGCAACAACAACACAAATTGTAAACTGATGCCGTTGTTGTTGTTGTTGTTGTTGTTGTTGTTGTGTATTAGTTTAACGTCTGATTCCCTGTAACAATGTATCCACAGCCAAGGCCTCAACATTGAGGCCTTGGCTGAGCCGTACCTGAGGTGGTGTCTAAACACACGAACTTAACAACAATGCGACCTTCGGGCCAGTGGTAACAGACACGAGTGAGGTCTTGATCTTTCAACTTGTTACGCAGAAGGTCAACAACACACTCCGATCTTCCGCTGCATCTGGAATTCAGAAGACAAATCAGTATTTGTAACGCACACTCAGTAACATATGTTCTTACTAGTTTTAAGATTTAAGAGAATTGCATTTTATTGATCTCTCCAAACTAATTTATTTGTTCTAAAAGTTTAATCCCTCTTGTGGCTTACTTCCTGAGTGCAGATTTACGTTATTTCGAAGATGGTATAAGTAGGTCTGCTTCTTCATGCTTGACATATTTTTAAGATTACTTAAGAAGAGGATTAGAAAAAGGCACTCGAGTGGCGAAACTCAAAATGAATTGTAAATGTATAAGCTCCCTTATTCCATTGGTGTAAGAACAATAAAATGTTCCCAACATTTTAATCTTTTGGCAGCCACGCAATGGTTTTGACAGATTGCATTAATTTCTTGGATTTTGCATATGAAACTTGCTGGAGCAAATGGTCAGTAGTTTAACGGCATAGTAATCTAAATGTAATTAAGTGTATAAGCATGCCCTACTACTTGGATTTCCCTGAATTTATGATGGCTTTATTTCATGAACGAATTCAGGATACTGTGGCAATTGTGTGCGCCCTACTTCTTTCTTCCCCATTGGAGGTGTGTTCCTAAAACTCTCTTACAAAGCCCACGAGCCGTGTAATTTCCTTCAAGAAGATAGATGCACTTCAATGGGCATCCGGTTCGACGGATTCTAGCTCGTAATTAAGTTTTACAGACTGCTTCTTTCGAACAGGATCAACGTCTAGTTTTGATAGCATTTGATGAATAATCATAATTAAAGAATTGAGAATCACCTATGGTTGAAGACTGGGCGGAGGTCCATGTAATCCCAATTCGGCATTTTGAACTTACGTTTGAATTTGCTCTCTTGCCTTGAAATGTGCTCGTAAGATAAGCAAGGTATCTCATTTATAAATTCACTTTCACTTTCACTGTTATTCCTTGGCCCCTTCTCATTGTTTTCCTTGCGTAGGAGTGTTTGCTTCCAAATCGTATCCCGGTCCAGGAAACTTTTTTCATACAATGGAAGTTCAATTGTGTGATTCATTAAATGTGAACCGTTTGGTATTGGATTTGGAGTTGTGTAACTAAGCAGTCTTCTCCGTGTGGCATTTCGGCGGATGGAAAAAAGTCTCATCCAGTCTGGACTGTTTAGGTCAGAGAGGGAATTTTTCTTTCCTTGGTGCATTAAATCATGATCAAATTCTACATCCATATCCCACAACCTATGAAGAAAAATCTTATGATTAAAAATAGTGCAAATTAAACACTGATGATGGCGTCAATGATGTGAAGGGAAGCAACGGCATGGAAAAGGGAATTCAAGATTTCTAAGTTCGATGTTCGGGTGAAAGTGTGGGCGAATCGATTTACATCCTTCAGTTTTTCGTTATTACCCATTCTGTGTAATGGTAATGATGGTCATATCCATCCTAATTCTCACATGTGCAAAACTTGATGCGCTTTTAATACAAGAATGAATCTGTTTCTCCAACACTAATCTGGATTAATGTACCGTTCATCATTACGTGTTCTTATGATCACTTTCTGCCGCAGCATTTAACTATAATTGAAAATTATTACAGCAGTAAACAACATGTCAGTTTTGTGGAGGATTCTGCCCTTAAGATTCTCCGTCTCATTATGCTGTCCTGAAAATACTAAAATTAGATTGGACATGGCTTCCTGAATATCATAATTTGAATTCCTTCACTTCATTACAGGCCGTGAGGTCAAACGGAATAATAATATGCATTCAAAACCAGCCATCGCAAATGACTAGTCATACTTGCCATACGTTCAAAACCAGCTCTTGCATTCCACCAACGTAATATTAGTTTTGAGGAAAATAATGTTGACACAGGAAACTTTCAAGTATGACTCAAGGAATTTATTAATTTGTAATTACTTACGTTGTGAATTGTGAAGGGCCTTCACTTTTGACTCGCTCCCGGGATTCTATTTTGACTTTGGTGGAAAGTATGTACCTTGCTTGGATGATTGCTAGTTTCGCCTGCTGGTATTCACACTTGAGTCGTATTTGATGATGACAGCAGCCTTTAATTTCACGCACAACTGCAAACAAAAGCCAACGATAACTACCCCTTGTATATCATATCAAAGCGATGCACTCAGTTTACGTGATTTCATACTACTGCATCCGTTGTTTTGATCTCTAGCTAACTCGTGTGCATTTGTATACAAAGTTAGTATTTATTGGAGCCATGAAATTAGACCCCAATTGGAATTACACTGGTTTTGAATTCGATGTTACATTTAGCAATCTTTGTTGTCGTAACATGCTAATATGTGTGTTACAGTATTTGTGCGGCAATAATATAAGCACTTTGTGAGAACGTCGGAGTTGTTAAATTGCGTGGCATGGTCCAATGAGTTAGAGACGATTTGAGTCTAAAATGCCGCATTCCATATTTTGGTAAGGTTTAAGTTAAGCATAGAATGCCAACTTCACACCAAATCGGAAGTGAGATCGTAAAACCTTTGGAAGATCAAATTCAGTTTGTATAAATAGATCAGATTAATCAGAATTTGCTTTCCACCTCACGTACATAATTGCCACTAAAACCCCCTGCATGGTAATGTGGGGCAACGCTGAACCCACAAAAAGCAACTTATAAACATCTATCATAATGTCTTTCAATTTGCAAACAAACAATTTAAATCATGTAGCAATACAAAGCAACGACAAACCCCGAGAATTGGAGCAAACTTCATTTGATGCTGAAACCAGAGAAGTTAATACTTTGGTGACAGTAAATTGATGTCAACCGTTGAGCGATTTTTCTTCCACCACGAAGATTCTGTATAATAGTTTAACACACTACGCATCACATCCCAAAATCCATTACGAAAATTCAAATAACAGTGTGAAGGCTGATCAATCTCTGAGATTACTTCCGTCAATTCCCTCAACGCGTGATTGCTTTAATTAATTCGGTTTAATGCGCTTTAATCAAGGCTTTGTTGCACAGGTTAATCCAGAACCCGCAAATACGCAATCAGTACGCGTAAGACGAGCACTTAATGCCAAACACGATTTTAGAAAGAAAATGAAATTTTTGACCTTTCTCCAGTAAAGATGAAATCGTTAGACTTACTGGTTGTACGAGAAACTGGTGTATGGCATATTCAAAATAGCAGTATACTCAGGAAGAATTGAATCATAATTTAAAACATATTGCTTAAAATGGGAAGGTCAGGATTTGCCATTTGTGAATTAAGCTTGAATCTTATAGTAAAGCGTTATTCACGATGAGCAGTTGAAAGTTTTATAGCCTAAAAAGTAATCACGTGGAATGCACTCTGTGCATGCGCAAATCTTACATGTAACTGCATTAAAGCAATAAATTGCTTTATCACACAGAATTATTCAAACAAAATAGTTTTTTTTTTCATTTCGCGGCCTGAGTTTGAAATTGTATGTCGTGTACTGTTTGTTTTTCGTCATTGTTGCAAATACTCATTTAGCCACAGAATATTTACTAATTTGTTCACCCCAGAACAAATTGAATTGAATGCTCGCATATAAAATTTAGATTAAATTTTTAAACCTAAAAACAGGTAGCCATGGGTTTTTGAATAGTTTGCGGAATCGAAAATTTTAACCCGCAATGCTTATTGCAGATGTTGTATTTAGTATAGAGGCGACACGGCTGGCTCGATTCGTGACCCATGGTTACCAAATTAAATTCAGCGTCAAATTACACGAATGTTCACTTTTTTCGTATTTACATTCAAATAGAGCTTATTGCGTAAAAATAAAATCTCCATTCGCTGTGAATGGGCTTCGGAGGAATTGTTTATATTTTTGGAGGTGTAGGAATGCTCAAAATACATGCAATTTGGTCATGAGTTTGGTTTCAGTATGGATTGTACAAACTTTACATGTTCCAAAAACCAATTTGACCAGGGGATTAGTTTTCAAAATTTTATTGTGGCGTCGCACATGCCATGGTTATGCCACAAATGCAGTGAACAACGTAGGGTGGGATTTGATTTAAATTTGAATTTGGAGCGGGAACAGATTTTGGACTCGCTGTAGACTCACTCATTTTGTAAACAAACAACCGTGTCACCTTTTTCCAACATTCTGGCAGTCAGGAAACGTTTCAAAACATTAATTATTAATTTTTATTCTATGCCACGCAATCATTACTCTATGCTTGTCAGATGGAAATTTGCGTGTGAGGACTTTGGATGATAATCATCTCGGCTCGTCACTGAAAATGATCCGCCTAAGCTGAAGCGACCAGCTAGACGTTTGTCATGGCGCTTAGCGTACTATGTGCTAAATTCTCACCGTACAAAGCTTTTTCATTTTGCAATCGTGCGGAATTCTTAGATGACGTCTTATATGAGCTCATTTGTCCTAGCTCCAGCTGAGAGATCTCATAACATTATTGATCTAAAGACTGGACGTGGCTGACAGCTGAAGCTGAAGTATTGTTTACCTTTGTGAGAGTTCTCTACAAAAACTCATCCACCTATGAGGTTACTACTAAGAGCTTGGCACTAATTCTGAACACGCAAATATATATAAGAGGGAGGTAATCTTAAATCTTACCGAATTCAGGATTCGTCCGAAGTGGGAAAAATGTGATGAGAAGCCATGACAACAATAACGCACCCAAGATCATTACAAGAAAGGCACATTATTCCAAGACCAATGCACTCAAGAATAGTGTTGAGATCTGAATCTCTGGTGAAATACGAATATCTTCTAAAGCCGTCTCTTTCTCTGGCCAGAATATTTATGAGCAGCGGTGAGATGACAAAGAGCACGGGATTAGCCAGTCAAGCAGATTCATGGGAATTTATTTCCCACACATTCTTCAGGTCCGGGTTGGCAAAGGAAACTTGGATGTTACATTAAAACTGTTTTCATGATTCAAGGTGTGCACTTCGCAGTAAAATAGCCTTAACATGTAATTGCAAATTATCAAATAAATTGCAGCCTTGGAAACGCTTGTATTTGAAGCAACATGATTCCAAAAAAACCTGTATTTTTGAAGAAGAAAAACCAGAAAATTGTTTTTGTTGTTGTGTATTATGAGCTAAAACTAATATCTGCCACTTGCACTGCACAGAAGTTTGCTTTCACAGAAGCCAGTGGGCTTGGAAACAGACTGGCGTATTTTTGTGTATAAAGCCGCATGTATGGCGGCTTGGCGGCCGAAAACCCGGGTCTCTCTTCTCCCACTCCTATCAATCCTGTAACACAACCATGAAAATGTGTATGAAAATGAATGGAAAGGAACTTAGAATTGAGTTGGAGGTAAAATTCGGCCTACGAATAAACACACAGTAGGATAGGATCGGATGGTGAGTCCGATTTTTCGCTTTCCCCTGCATCCATCAGAGCGTGGATGCCGTGCTTTGTGTTAAACGAATTGATCTGGTACGGAGCAAAGGGGGCAAAAAAAATCGAAGAGAGAGGGTAGAAATCCAATAGTAAAATTCGTAGTGGTGGAGACCGAAAGCTGATTTCCTTTTCAGGGATGGGGAGAAACCCCGAATTCATCTCAAAACTACATTTTCAACCCTCAGCCAGCACAGCTGCACCCTCGGATTTCGAATGCTCGTAAAATTGTTGGCATGACTTCAATGGATCGCATTGGCAAATCCTTTTTGGGCAGCCGAAAGAATCCTTTCCTTTGTGAGTTCGCGTCATCAGGTTATATATGTGACATTTTAATTATAGTTACGGGTGTATCACGTGCTACCATTCATAGCAGCGAGTAAACCTTGCATGAACTTGAAAAGTTTCTGACTTTTCTTGTTGTAAGAATTGCGTTGCACTTTTTGCACACTCTTTACAAAACTCAAATTGAATTTTCTGCTAATTCAAATGGATGGATCAGGGTTGCTGAAAATAGTACCGGGCATGCTGGTCAAGACAAAAGAAAATTTGTCATTTCTGGCCTTTAGAGTTTATACACAACAAAACTGGAGGCAGTCAAAATCTAAAAAAGCACCACCATGGACTTGCAACAACTTGCAATAAATAAAAACGACGTCCAAGGATTTCTAGCTTTATCTAGGATGCCCATGAGAGGGTTAAAATACTTGGTCTAAACTCTATAGCCAAGAATAATTCAGAAACTTTATATCCCTCAGAGAAGAAGTTTTCGCAAATAACTAATTCTCAATTCAACTTTTTGGCAGACTTGCAACTACAAACACGTACTGCAGGCTCTTTCACATTATCTCTAGCAACAGTAAGGAAAGAAAGTTAAAAACAGAAGCCATGTATAGACCCAAATCCATTGCTATTAGTCTGCTTAAGGCCTATAGTAGCCATATCTTCCATCACAAACACGTAGGTAATAAGTATAAATGAAATACTATTTTTATGATAATGACGAGAAAGGGAAACGGATATTGCATTTTGCATTGTCAGTTCTTCTTTTGAAATAGATCTGTCTTCTTCAATTTCAATTGTATTAAAATGAGTCACGTTAGATTTGAAAGTAATAAAATGCAAATTCTTCTCGAACTTTCTAGCAATTTTGAAGCGACACCTTGATTTATAGGCCCAATTTGTGAGCACTTTCGAAAATTCCTTTGATTTCCCATAGTCGGCTTTGAACAGCATAGCGGGTAAGATCCGAGTTTCTTGAAAATGAGCTGGGCGTTCTTTCAGAGACAAGGTTTCAATTGTATCTGCACTTTGCATCAAACGGTCATCAAACGCGATGAACATTTATTCGTTTACACACAAAAGAACTATTTGAATAGTGCAGTTTTACATTTACTGGATTTGCACACGCGCACTGTTTCCATTATATTCCATCTAAAATCGGAACCTGTAGAAAAAGTTGCGTGCTTTACAATAACTTTTAACTTGGGATTTAATGGCAGAGAATAAACTTATTAGTGAGTATATAAACAAGCAAATGTAACATTTTTCCTTTTTTTTTAAAGCGGGATTCATTTTTTCTTTGCTTTTGATGAGAGTATCAGAGTAACAAAATTAACTCTATGCTTACTTTACTGTTGTCCTTACGGGCTTGCTTGCAGGGAATCATGAAAATCCCTGCCTGCATGGTTAGCGCGAGCGGGAGTTTGTCGGACAACACAATAAATTCGTCCAACAATTGTAATTGAAAGTCAAAAGTTGTAGTTGGAAGTTCAGTTAATTTGTACATTTTGAGTTATAAATATTTTATGCTGATTGGAAAAGTTTTTTATTATTTGGTTGACTGAATCCGTATGAATGAAAGCACGAGCCATTTAATTAGCGTTACTTTTGCGGATGTTCTACTTTTGGACAATATTGTGTGAACGAATGGTTTGAAACATTTGTTTTTGGGAGTGAGGTTAGGAGTTTCAGGAGCACTACGCGGAACAAAGTTTAGTTTTTGTGGGCGACTGAGGACCCTTCGCGTGACATTTGAATTTTAATGTCGAGAAGCTGTTGAACTTTGTGAACCAGTGTCTGGAAAGATTTTACTATTGGTGGTTGGGGCCTTTATAAGTGAATCGCTGCTGGCTCTTAGGTCCCAACGGAATTCCAGATAATCCCATGATTTTGCTTTGTCTGTCAAGCTGAAGGAGCACATGTCTTCTGTTTTTTCAAATAAATAGTGGGTGTCAAACTGTTGGTTGCAGTTCAGCTTGAGTGCATGTCCGTGTGTTCAGAATCTGAGACCTAGGAACATTTTTCGTTGCGACGTTCGCCCTTGAGAATGCGAACTCCTGAGGAAATCCAAGCTGTCCTCGAAAATGCGAAACTCGATAGGAAAGAACTTATACCATTTTGTCAGGTGAGAAATGTTTACCTTCCATTTGTTTGGTGTGGAAAACAGATAGGTAGAACAGATCATCCGCGGTTTCATTTAAGGATTCATTTTGTTAGAAATATATTCAGAGAAAGAAGACAATAATTGTATTCCAACAGCAATTGAATTCCTGAATTGGTATTTGATTTTGATAATTACCAGAACCTCGGAATATGTGATATAATATTCAATCTCAACCTTTGGTGCATAAGTCGAATGAATATTATTATTACAGCAGACGAGTTACTTAAATAATTTCAATATTGAAATTTCCAGGAAATCGCCTTTGATGAGCATTTCCCTGGAGCTGAATTAAAACTACTCGAGCTGGAGCCTGAAGTCTCGGAATGTATCAAAGTTGGAACCAGGTATAGTTAACTTTCGTTTAATTTAGTCCACTAAAAAACATAAACAAATATGACAACGATGCACGTTGTTTGCACAAATAATGTGTACCGTTACTAGTTGTAAGAAAGCATTCAAGCATTAAATTATCCCCAAGGCATAATTTTGCACATAGTTCTAGCATTGATGTAGTTGTGTTGGAAATCAGCGGTCTGTAAAATTAATGGCTTGTGCTGAGAATCAAAAGAATCCAATGCATTTCTGCTGTTTAGTTCAATCTTTATAAACGCACATCTCTTTGATTTCGTGTCTTTTGGTGAAGACTATTTTCTTCTGTTTTCTTACCATGCCAATAATTGACAGAGACAAAGTCATTCTTGTTCGTAGACTACACGTGAAAAGCACGAAGGAAAAACTCTCACCACTTTGCAAAAGTTTGTTCCCGTCGAACTAAACCAAGTTCCTTTCTCTTGTTCTCATGTCAAGATTGGTAATCAGAGGAGATGAAAATGACGCCGCGGTTTTGTGCACAAGCTCCTCCACTTTTGAGGTTAAGCAGGCAGAGACATCGAATTCCCTGTTAATTTTGGATCAGGTTTGCTGCCCCGATGAAATTAAAGACGGATTGGAAAATTTTTCACCCGAGAAACCAGAGACCGGTGAGAACGACTTGACAAACGGCGAAGTTCCAGCACACTGTCCTGACTCAAACGGTGCTCTGATTTGCAAAACGAGAAAGGTTTTATTTTATTTCCTAATGGATTAGCGATGTATCATTTTATTTTAACGTGCAAATTTCCAGAATTATTTGGCTTTACTTCTGTGCTGAGTAGTAATAAACGTTAATTAGGTGAACGCGTTAATTAAATTGAATTAAACGGTATCCACAGATTCTTAATTTGGCGCACTGTTACTGGGAATTAAGGCGGATTAAGCCAAGCCTTGCCCGAATTTACTACATCCTTGAACCAAATTCTTACAGAGGCCCGGAATACGAGAGTGGGGTAAGTTGTCAAGGATTTGTTAATGCCAAATTTAGCTTCCATGCTTTATGAATTGTAGTGTACTATGTAACGGTATAGGTTGCAATAACGTTAGATGAGAGAACGCCAAGCCTATTAATTATTTCATGATTGCGATTTTTCCAAAATAATGTTCTATGCAGAACAGTTTTAAGGGTGTGTCGGCAAGTACAATCATTTTTGCAAATGTTCATGGATTCACTGAAACCTTGACACTCCATGTCATGTCCCACGTTCACGTTGGTTTGTAGGCGGCAAAGCTAAGCTTCCTTCCATCCTTCCCTTGAGTTTTTCTGTTGACGAAGTGTGCTTAACAGTTGATGAAATTGACGCTGAAGACTTTCTCCCATGAAACTTTCAAGCCATGCTGAAAGTGCTATTGCTAAATAAACTGGACTCTAGGGTATACATCAGAGTGTCAAAATGCACTCACGCTCTCAAAGCACACAATGCTTTTACGTCACCAGGCAATATCACAATAATTGCGCCACTCAGAACACATAACGTATTCTTAATAAAATGCACATGCATCCGTTTAGACTCAAAAACATTCCAATGCACTGAAGTTTGAGTTCATAACGAACATTCTGCAGGACCACTGCATGACCGATATGACGATGACAAGCCGTACTTCTCTCCACTCGCAGCAGAGCTTTACAGAAAAGAAGCGTTTCAATTGAATCCAGTTACTGTAGATTTTGATTTTATGTAGTTTGGTTTGAAATGTCTCGCAAGACATCATAGCGGTAAGGTTCAAAATTATCGTTGTCCGGCACGTAAAAATAAATTAGGGAACATTCTCGTCCGTGCAACTGAACTTGCAGATAGATATCTGAATTTAGGAAAGGCATTCGGGTATTCCTGTATGTCGTATCTCGTGTGATATCAACTGTGTTATTTCATCGCATCCGGTATGTGTAGACCTGCGGCGGTTGTCTGTTGTGTCAACCACTGATATTACAAGTGCCATAATGTAAAACATGTAAAATGGCGTAAAAGTGGGAGGATTTACCATGTTAAGCCTTCTTATGTACTGCTACAGTTTAATATATTTGTCGGTAGGTTACTTCGGGTGAAAAGAGCTGCTCGTTCGAGTACCTCTTTGACAAAGTTTCCGCCAGCCAAGGGGAGATTGAAAATCACGTACAACGAGAGCTAAAAACATACATAACTGACGGTTCGCAAACATTGACATCTTGAGATGCATAGATGGGTTTTTTATATGCTGCTCTTTTCATTTTCAAATTACAGGCAAGTTACGACTTCTTCAGAATGAGTACTTATTCCAAGTACTTTCACAGGTGCTTGGAATCATTGATTCGAACTCTTGGGATAAGGCAGACATTTCCAAACGCGATGTCTTAAAAGATATTGGAACACTGCACCCGGAATTTGTAATTCAGAAGATATTTGATTGGTTCTTCGTAGGAAGGCCGGATGACGCTGAAGGTATGGAACTTTTAATCTATTTCACATACCGTAAGGCATGCTGATGAGTTTGCCTTTGGCAGGGCGAATTGTCGGACTGAAGTAGAACATTTAGATTTGAATTAAACATGTAGTGCTCGTATGTTTACATTAATGGTATTCTGGGAGCGGGAGTGAGGCAAGACCGGAAAAACATTCAACATTTTAATTGAGAATTTTTTTGTGTGTGTTTTCGCAGAAAATAAATTCGAAATGAATGAATACGAGATTTGCCGTTTTATCGGAGAGACGATTTTGAAATCAAGCCGTCGCTTTCTCCTTGCAGATTTCAAGAAAGCTTGGCAGCAAAGCGTTCCGGATGGTAAGCTTGAAATACAATGTGTATGGTTTTATTGAGAAAAACGAAATACTGTTGAAAAAATTCTGAACCAAAGGCTAAAAAAAATTTAATTTCCTTACTCCTGAAGACCTCCAGCAAACTTTTTTACCACCCGAGGTGTATGACTCAGTTGTGAGGGAGTGTTTCAATAAAGCGACTCTTGACCCCTATTCATAATCTCTTTTGTGTCTACTTGTCAGTTTAAGCGTTCCTTCTCTCCGTTTGACAAATTGTCATCTAGTCTTCGCCCAGTGCAGTGGTTTGACCAGTCTGTACCCGATAAAAATCGAATGTTCCGGTTGTTCTTTCTTAAGTTATTGTTTGATCTTTTAATCATTGATCTATTTTGACAGGTCTCACTGTGAAATTAGGACAACTTGAAGGGCTAGCGGTTTGCGATGAAGGTTTTGTGTGGTATCTTGCTGAGGATTTATTACCTGAATCTATTCTGGAGAGATTCGCAGTTCTTTTTGAGACAAAACAGAAATGGACGCAAGAGGAAATTCTTCCGTTTATAAGAGGTCTCGCTGCGAGTTCACATAGCCTTGGACTGCTTTTGGCCAAACACACACGGGTGCTCACTACCAACGGTCGCAAATTCTATTGTGCTAAACACACAAAGTAATTTTTATGGTTTGCAAGGTTTAATTTTTAAGCATTTTTTTCTTCGTTGTAAATAAATTAAATTGAACTTTTCCGTACAAGTCGGTCTATTGTTTTAATGTATATGAATCCGAAACGTGAGAACATCTGTGCAGATTGAGTAAATTCAATCTAACTGTCATATCACAACAGCCATAATAGTTCAACAGAGTGCACAAATATTTGTTTTGAATTTTCTTAATTATATCTACTATTGAGTGAGTTTAAATAAGGTTACGTTTTTGAAAGTTGTAGGAATTTAATTAACCTTCTTACAATAACAATTTCACAATTAGATTGACATAATATATTTAGCATATTCAAGCTCGAGTATAAATGTTGGCTTTTCAGCGTATAATACTACTTTTAAATAAATATTTTTATTTTACTTCAGGTCACCCGCAGCTCATAATTAATTCCCTTCACCGGAGATCTATTTTTTACACTCGTAATCGTCCTTCATTTGGCTGGCATTTGCCCCCTCTCTAAAGTGTAATGCAACAATTGATTTTTGAAGTTTCGTGTGACTAACATCAACATCAAGTACATAAGCACACCGAATAATAAATTTGGTAGGCCTTAACGCTCATAACATTAGCAATTATCACAATGTAACTATCCAGCATTATTTATTGATATAAACCTAAGGTATACTGGTAATTTTCAACCATTTCAAAAGCCATGCACTGCAGTGAGTCGGAGTTGATAGATGAAGAGAAAGTTGGTGGATGGTTAACCATACGGCAACAGCCGTTTGCAAGCCTGGGCAAAGCCGTCAAGCAAACTGAAACTGACCCGTTTTACCCTTGCACCGAAATTCACATCCAAATCCAGGCAGAAATGTATGCGTTCTACCCCAATCTTTTGGATCTGACTCAAATAGAGCAATTCAACCAAGGCGGGTTTACTTTTTTCACTCACTTTTTTCGTTTCATTTTCCTTGCAGATGTGCGTGCGCAATAAATAACATCCGCACTGAATACACAATTTTCTAGTTCAGACGATTATTTCTAAATTAAATCTGGAGAATAAGAATGCAGCAATTTACTTAGCTTAACTTCGCAAATGTTACTTTTCTTGGTCGTTTAAAACTTATGCCTTTGAGTATTGAACATTTCCAATTCTCTCTGCAGACTCTTATACGTAAATCACATAAGTCTAACCTGGCCAGCTTTTTTGTTGGAGCTATAAGCTGGACAACTTTGTCATCAATATTAATATATTTTGGATCCAAATCCTGTTTGCGTCATCAGCTTTTGGCAACACCAACGGAAACAAACATTCAAAACAGTGTAATTGGCAATGCCATCAGATATTTCATTTTATACCGTCTGCTCCTCTTCAAACGCGGAGGTTCGCCATGTTAAAAAATGGTGGCCATTCCTGTCTCCCGCCTTAGACAATTTGGAGTGTATATAAGAGCACTGACATAAACCACTCGTTTCTTTATTTATCGCAGTAAGGGTCAGTGCATCCAAAGAGTGTCTAAGCGAACTGTAACCACTTGAATTTGGAGAGTGACAAACGATTTCCTTGATTTGCAGTTCTTTCTTTGCTAGTCTGGAAACCTCCAATCGCTCAGTAGAGTACATGTTTAAAGTTGATTTGAAAGGAATTACAGCAGCATTTTCTAAAGTGTTTGGAGGTACATTGTATGAGGCGGATCCACTGTGACTGTGGGCTTCTGCTGGATCTGGGGCATGAGGATTCCGCGGACGATGGTTGCTCACTTGATCTTTGCTCCCAATCTTTTCTTTCGTCTCGGCTAGGTCTTTTCGGAATGTCATTCGAATCTTTAAACAAACAAAAGTGGAAACGTTTTTCAAAAATCCGGGATAAACAAAGATTTCTTAAA
Source organism: Orthonychiurus folsomi (assembly GCA_036851895.1). Lineage (NCBI taxonomy): Eukaryota > Metazoa > Arthropoda > Collembola > Poduromorpha > Onychiuridae > Orthonychiurus > Orthonychiurus folsomi. The sequence goes on from JAAXYW010000169.1 coordinate 34,359, forward strand.
AGCACAAAATGGTTTTCAATGTAAGTATATTTAAGTCCGGCTTTATATCATGGCCATCCTTTTATCGGTGAGGGAGTAGAGGTAGCAAAATTATGCATAAGTCTCTTTAGTGTACCATATGGCGCATCCCAAGCATGAACTATTCAACCCTGCCGCAAAGAACGGCGAGCCTTACTTCCTTACATTCAACTCTGGATTCATTGCAGTGAAAGTGATTCATCACGAGTAGTAACAATGGCGCACCCTATTTTACCAAATGAATAATATGAAGCCATGAGACATTAATACTAATACATCAGGTAACTTGAACAACTCTGCTTCTCGACCATTTTCCTTACTACGTATACCATTTATAAAACAATTTGTGTCCATTACCTTGTGAGGCTGGCGGCTTCGAAATACTCTCGTGGGATGACGAACCAACTCCGCTACGCTTCTTCTGAAATTTTTGCTCAATAAGCAGTACAAGAGAGGGTTAACTGCTGAATTTGCATGCCCCAGGAGAATCGCAAAATTCAAGCACTGCATTGCTAAAACTTCATCATCTTCTTGTGGTGCAAGATCCAAGAATAGAGTTATAACGCTGTATGGTAGCCAACATACCGCAAAAACGAGAGCTAAAATGAGTAAAATTTTTGCAACTCGTCTTCTCTCTCGAATTAATCTTCCTCCGGCCGATGATACCTGCAGTCAGAAAACGGAAAAAATCGAATGATTTTTTATGAGGGGATTTAAAATGGGCTCACTCTTTAGCTCATAAATCTCACTACTAAAAGAAATTCGTTTAAGATTCCTGGACGCGCATTTAGTTCATTGGATAAATTTAACTAGCACTTCAATCATGATTGGTTAAGTTATGGTTAGCGGTTGAAATGTGAACGCTATAAAAGCGTGCCATTAAGTTAAAATTTACCGCCGCTGATTCTTTTCCAGATTTTATTTAGAGTCGTTGAATGAGATTTGATGTTGCTCGATCATTTATTTCAATCCTTTAACGTTTTGCTTTTAATGAAAAATCGTTTAAAGTGGGCTATCAAACTTAAACCGTTTTACCAACTCGTTTCGATTTGCTGTTTTATAGCAGACATTAAATGATTTGTACCGTACCTGCCATGTAGAATTGGCGGAGTCAAGTTGTGACGACACACCGGTGGCTGGGCTGCCCTCACCATGGGTAAGTTGGTATTCCGGCATCAGGGTCCGTGAACAGAGGCGAAGTCCCATCAATGAGTAAGCTGAAATAATATGTAATGATGTAAAGTGGCATCAAATTTCTACAATGCAATTGTTGGGTTACATAATACAGTCTGTAATGGACTTTGCATCTCGCCGACCATAAAATGTCTGGGTTTATGGGTTGGTTTCGGATTTGAATGACAAATTTACTTGCTGCTAGCTCTGGTTAAAGCTGTACTGGTATATTTCTAAAAGCAGCTAGTCTGTCAACTACACCAATGACACAACGTCAGAGTGAGTTATTGTGAAAATCAAATCCTGACTCACAGCGAAACCGAATCCGTCGGAAGTTTTTACGGCTCATATCAAAATTTACGTATGAAAATAAATCTTGTTGTATTATGGCTTTTTGGACATCTGTATTTTTCCATGTAAGTCCAGGGAAACTTAATTTATTCACGTGAACCCGATTCGCTTTCCCCCACGATGTGTTCATAAATTTACGATAAAAAGGAGCAGCGGTTTTCCAGTGTTCTTCGTAAAATTAAATTTCAGTAGTCGGAAAGTTCCAACCGCGCATCAGAATGTAGTATTTTACTTTGCGTAGGCCTCAGGTTCTCCTTTATTGTACTTTGACTTCTACAAAATCTGATTTCTAGCGCTGCATCACAAAATGAAAACAGAGAACGACATTAATTTAAAAATGCACATCTTTTGACCAGGCATGCATTAATTTAGTGAGATTCAGCATATGCGTAAATGTTGTTTCTGTAGGTTAAAGTTCCCAATTTAATTCAGGCAAAAATCTCAATGTACCCCCTATACGCTTGAGTATAGGAAAATGATGAGTCCTCATTCTCAAAGAAATGAAATCTCTGTCCGAGTTAAAGTTAGGAGTCTGGTAATGTCTTTTTGCTTTTACTAAATCGGGTTCCAGATTTTAGTGCATTATTTTGAAAAAAAGCATTTCATGTCAAATTTATTTTCTTCTTGACTAAACATTCAGTTCAAGTTCTACATGCCTAAGTTAGTTCAGGTGAAACCACAAAGGGTACTCAAGTTGCGTCTAGTGTCTAGCATCCATTCGAACAAGGGATTCCCTTGATGAAAGTTCTCTTCGGCATGCGGCGGTGGTGTACGACGTATGGTCCAATCTGCTAGCTACTCTTGAAGAACCTCTACTCTTGGGTTGGAGGTCACGGTGAGTAGTTCGAAGGATTCCGCAAATGGTTTAAGGGTAGGCGGCAATGACAAACCTCAATCTCACCCGCATAATACTGGAGCATTCTTGAGCCGCAAAGTTTATTCTGCTTGAGTAGTTTTCTATTCTTCCGTGGGAAATTAAAGGACACCTTGTTCTAGTAGCAGCTGACTGAGTGTTATGCTATTAGCTTCAAGCTCTACGGAAAGGTGCTACAACACTAGTATTTGTTATGCCTAGTAGAGGAGTAGTGCTGTGACACGTGACAGGTAAATTTGCAGTTAAACAAATTTATTAGTTTGAAATCGTTTATTTAAGAGAACATTGCAACTATTTATGCAAATCAAAACGTTTTAGGGAGGAACCCAATTAATCGCATTGTAATTGAATGCATACTTTGATTAATATTGTAAATTTTGAAGCGCCTGCTTTATATATATTCAATCGATGAAATAAGGAAGCCTTATATTACTTACCCAGAACTACGATAATTCCCGGAATTGCATACACCACGACAAAGCAGAATGCTCCAAAGCTTCTTCTCCATAAGTTGTCTGGCCATGACTGCAATACAGGTGATAATTAGTTTGGAAATGCTGTTGCGAAATAATTGCAATGAATTTTGGCTGCTCGCGCCGTGTGCCTAAGGCAAAATCTCGTTATTAAACTAAACCCTTTTCTCTGTGTTTGCTTTTTTATTAGTACGGTATTGTACGTATTTTATATTATGTGGGTAATTATGTGATGCAAACGGTGAAAATGGCGTGAGGAAAATCTATTTGAATAATTTGCTCTCTTTGTCCTTGCGTTTCTTTTCACAGATTTTATTAATTTGTTGCATTTCTGCAAGCGATTAATGTCATTACCTCCACACAAAAAGACTCCTCATACAAATGATCCACAATCGTCAGTTTCCTTATCTTCCGGATGCCCAGGATTGGAGAAAATATAACGAGGGATAAGCTCCAGAGGCATAAGATAACCTTTGGGGAAAGCAATTTTGAATATTAGATAGTCGTGCGGAAATCATACAGCTCAAGGCGTCGTGTCAGTGACGTTGAACATCTGAATTAATATTTGCCATAAGTGTTCTACCTTTCTCGTCGTTCTTCTGTTGATAACTTTTCTGGACATTGGGTGCCGTATGGCTAAATAACGATCGATGCTCATAATGGTAATAGTGAAGACACTGGAGCCCACTGCCACCCCTAAAATGTGTGAAAGCATTACACGTCAATAGAAAGTAGAAAGCTGTTATTTTCGAAATACTCATTCAAGTCGGGAGCGGCTGTAAATGAAATTGCCGACGAATGACAATGCATTCAATGACAATAACTAAACACTACATGTAAAATACTACCCATTAAGTTCTAGTTTTTGTAGTTTTTAAAAAGTCACTAGTCACACTCCAAACTAACTCATGTACAAAACACTTGTGCATGTCTTAAGCTTATGAGAATTTCACCTTGACAAATGTAAACAGTGCCGGCCTATGAGCGCTCCTATTTGTAGACAAATAATGAGGTGGGAAGCCTACAAAATGTATGCAGCCTTATGCCAGGAGTTCTTGCATGAAATAAGTTGGCATGTCTGTGAATTGCGACTTAAATATGCTGACAACTTTTTGACATAATACTAAGTGGTATGAGAAATATAAAAAACGAACTCGTCTCAATGCACAAGAAAAGAGGCTACCAATGCAATTATTCATGCATGCAAATTGACTTATCACGGAAGCCGTGCTTCATTAAGTCTGAGCCCGTACCTTCCAACGACGCCAGATATAGAAAATTCTAATTCTATTAATCGATTTGGTTAGACTTGATATAAGACACATAGACATTGGAAAAAGGAAACTACTCAAAACTAAAACCTTTTTTAGAAAGATCAGGAACATCATGAGTTGCTTCCGCAAACCCAATTGGGTGAGCCAAAGATATCCTTGTGCAAAGTTGAGAAACTTCAAACGCCAACTCAACGTTTCTTAGCTTCTAGATGGGATGAGGGCCGTTCAAGTTGAAATGGATCACATACTTTCCCTTGGGACCATTGCTAAAACTATTATCATTACATTCTATAGATTGCCCAGCTTGGTCGATCAACTTTAAACTCATACTTAAATAGCTCAATTCATAGAATCACGAGTATTTCATATTCTAATAAAATTCTTGTATTTGGAAACAACCGCAAGTGTGAAAATAAAGTACTTCTCAAAATCTTCGAATCAACTTAGAATTTACTTTTGCCATAAAATTTTGAGGTAGATATTGTCTTACCTTGCAGGTAGTAGGTCAATTTGCACAACGCCTCTCCATAGAGCCATAAATGAGTTACCGACTTCCCAACAGCGACTGGCATGCAAATCAACGTGACAAGAAGATCCGCCACTGACAGATTTACTATGAAGTAGTTCGTGACACTGAAATTAAATTAATGAATAATTGGGTTAGGTGGGGTGCCAGACGAACTGAAATATATGATCTCTTTTTTGTGATTCGAAACTGACGTATGCGACACAGACGAAACCCAATGAAAGAAATTCCCAAACCTCTTCTAGTTAGTTATACAGTACACCCATTTCATGGTCCACTACCTTGCATGATACAAAATCAAGCGTCCGCCCTTTGAAAGCATGACCGAGCAGAAAATATATATTAGCAAAATAATGACTAGCAAGGAATATATGCTCTATATGCCTTCACATGATTGGTTGATTTATATGTAAATAACGCTTCGAGATACAAGTGACTCAGCTGAGAAACTAAATTCACCCTATGCCGTTCAATTCAAGACTTGGTGAGACGAATGTGTGCTTGGAAGAGGCCGGGGATATTTTCACACAAAAGAAAGTAGTGAAAGGTAGTTTCAACCCACGGTTGTCTGGCTTTCCATAACATTCTCAAGGAAGTTGCTACCTAATGAAAGCCAGCTTCATTCAATGTACTCCGCAATTACCAGCACACATTCTTCTTGAAAAGAAAAGAAACACCACTGTGATATAATTTATCATTTTAATTATAGAAGCTATCACATAACCAGTAAAATTGCAAACACTTTCTAAAGCGACTGTCACAGTTGGCTTCATGGACAACTTGACGGGAAGATGACGGCCAAAGTGTAGCATTGTTCTGGAAGAATATGCTCATTCATTCCAACCCGAAAGCGCCAAATAATTGTGGGTAGAATCTTGCATTCATCTCTAAAGTTTCTTGGAAGTCCCGTCCATAAAGCAGTATTCTCACATCTGGAACTTACTCTCGTCTATAAGGTGTGTTTACATTGTAGCTATCTGAAACTATGTTTTTTCACATCTTAGCTTGCGTTAGGTAGTGCGCACTTTATATTTTATGTTAACCCATAATTTGTTCATCTACGATGCAAAGCGCATGAGAATCTTACGAGGTAAGGCTACCAAAAAAGCTACACAAGAATAATAAGCAGAGTAAATTATTCAAGTTGAGAAAGTAACCCTGGAAAGTTGCATTTTGAATAGAGTATTTGTCAAGTTCGGCAACCACTGATTGAGTGGTGGTGCCAATAAATTTGTTTTCCCCCTACGCAGTGCATGAACTTGCATCGCAAAAATTCAACGGAAGGATCCAAAATAAATATTTTGACTCTCTAATCTATGACTTGATCATAACATGTCTGGCATGCTATAATTAGCGGAAGAATGTCTGCATTTTGCATGCGCCCAAGTGGAAGTGAGGATATCGAACTGAAAACAGTGCTTTTTCAGGTGGCAATTTGGGCTTTGTGCTGACGGGTGAGCTTAACTGAATTGCAAAATGAACTGAGAAAACTTGAATGGTCACGCATCTATCTGAACTTTAATTTGCTGACTCCTGCCTCCGACTTCCATTCCAGTCAACATCTCGAGCAAGGCAGGGAATGCGTATTATTTCTTAGCTATAGCAAACAGACTTCGGTTGGAGACTCAGAGTCGCAAGAATTAAGATTTATATGTGCCAAATTCCTTAAAGAACCTCCTTATAGCACGCCACAGAAAAGTGAATTAGCCGAGTATACTAACCAGATGTGTTCCATAGTTCTCTTAATTAGCAAGAAAAGCATGCAGTCTAGGCTTATAACAAGAAAAGAACTAATCCTTATTACTCTGCGTTTGTATGACTGTATTGAAGGAAATATTAATTGGAATTGATGACCTGGGCGTATGTTCTTTATCATTAAACAAATCTTGTCAAATCAGCTTTGTTACTTTACTTGCTTTTTTACTACACTAAAATAAAGGCGAAACTGCCTCAAAATCATTATGACCTATCTAAAATTAAAATATTCCACTCACGCTAAACCCGGGGATTGTTTGATTTTTCGTCCAGAACAAAAATGCCTGGCTCAAGATTCTCTGTGGAAATTATCTGACCACATCCGACGCAGGAGTACCAATTAAGTGTTCGTGTCGGGTGTAATTCTCAGGTCTTGATAGTTTCCGTAGTATCATGTTGTAGCCCATGTTCTAATCATGACCAGTAATTCGAGCGTAGAAACTGTAAATTATTTCTAAACTTTTTAGGATCCAGACCCTTGGCCTGAATCAATGGTCAAAGCTATTCAGAGCAAAGCTGGAAACCTATCTAAACAACAGGAGGATAGAATGATCTCCAAGCTAATTGGTTCAAAATTGCCACCCTTATTGCTCGAATAAAAGCTTACATGAATCTTTAATAGCTAAAATCAAAGCCTAGAAAGTCAGAGTGGGACGAGTCTAAATACGAAACTGAAAATTTGATCTGTTCTTCTGACCATCAGCACTACCCACGCAATGTTAAGGTCTGAGTTTCGAGTAATATAAATCCCCGCCCCCGTCCACCACATGTAGATTTACTTCATTTAATACGAATTTGCATATTACAAGTGCATGTACGTCATAAAACACTTTTGAGAGTTGCAATTTTAAAATGAGCTAAGTTCGTTGTTTAAATAGTTGAGAAATATATTGCTATAATGGTTCGTTTCCATCTGTCCGAAAATCGAAGGAGCCGCCTGATATAAATTATAATGCCTAACAGCCTAAGTCCAGTAGTCAGTGAGTTATGAGCAAAGCTACTTTCAAAATCAAGATCCACATAAACAATGCGCTCATATTTTACACTCTGACATTGAAATAAGTTTTAATTCAAACTTACCTTCGAAGGCAGCGAAAACGCCCAACTACAAGAATCACCAGCAGATTACTGACGAGTGCAATCAGAAAGAGTGGAATATATGTCCCAATGAGAATAGCATTTAATGGCTGGTCGTATATATAATTTTCTCTCACAATATCACCAATCGCATCACTTAGATTCACGCTTGAACCGTTAAGTGTAAATTCAAATTTGAAGTCCAAGTCTCCCATTTTAGTGAGTTCCACTGCAATATCACAAGATGAATAGGCTTGAATTTTCGGAGCACATTTCTAAGGTATGCTGAAGGATATTTCGACCGCTCAGGTAGAACGAGGCGTAATGTTTTGAGGCGATGGATAGATAATACAGGGAATTAATTGTTCTTTAGATTTTTTTAGCTAGAGTTTTTTAATGCCAATTATCGTCAAAATTGTCAATAACACGCGCTCAACTTGGACCCAAAATGTTTTCAAACGTTTTGATAGGACGTGGATTATAATTCGATGCTTGATAATATATTTTTTAAAATTAATTTTTAGACAACATTTATTTTATAGACTATGTTTGGGATCACTTATTCGTAGCGTCATGTCCAAGGTCTTCTGAGTGTGTGCTTCGTGAGCTAGGGTAGACCCACGTCAGCTAACTTTGCCCCGTTAAGCTCAGGAGTGAAATGACAACAGAAGTTCGGACCGGTTTTGCAGTCGAATATGTTTCATCAAAGTTTCCTGGAGTTAGGAACGACTTGCGCTGATCTTCACTTGCATGATTTGTTGCATGGGAAGGCATAGACAACACTGCGTTCGCTTCTTCCGTTCGTGTTTACAATGTTTGGAACTGTCGGACCTACTGATTCTGTCGTAACTTCGGCAAATGAATAGGGAAAGCAGTTTTACTTTAATTATTAGAACTAGGAGAACAAAGATTTCAATGCGCCCAATTTTGTACGCAAGGGTGGAGTGGAATAGCTGCACAATTTATTTCTTTGTTCGCTAGTGTTACTGAGCTTCAAAGGATTGCACACCAATTTTCCGTTCTAATGAACCCTAATATTAAGTTTTGAATGAAGTATTAATTTTGCGTTTAAATAGCTTATATAGAGCATAGAGATAGATCACGGAGCGGGAATGGAAGCAATACATATGGTAGGTAGGCCATAAAATACATATGCGTGTGCGCACGTCAGTGATGGGATTTCCACAAAATAGTTAAGAATCGAGCAGTACGGGTCAAGAATCATGGGTCAGGACCAAAATTTCGAGAAGGGCACATATGTCACTAGTCACGAAATTCTTAAAAAGATTACGAAGGTCACGAGCCTCGAAGGTAACGAGCCTCAGGTCATGACTCAAATGTGAAAGGGTCACGGGTCAAGAGTCAAAGGTCACGAGCCGCAGGTCACGAGCCTCAGGTCATGACTTAAATGTGAAAAGGTCACGCGTCACGATCCAAAACTTAAAAGTCACTGGTCACAAGTCATGGGTCATAAAAAGTCATGACCTAGGTCATATTTTGGGTCACGGGTCATGACTTGCGCCCATCACTGGTATACGTGCTTGGCTCATCAATGTACAGGAAGTTTTGATGGCTTTGCCTACTTTCTATTTGTTTAGCTTTTGGATGGAGGCATTTTTCGGGTAGCCCGGTTCTGAAGTTCTGAAATCCTGATCTGCCCAAGCCCGGTCCCCCAAAAGCCCGCCCAGCCCGAGCCCGGTTTTTCTGGACTTTTTGAAAGCCCGACCCCCGATCAGCCCGAGCCCGGTTTTCTTGCACGTTTCGAAAGCCCGGCCCGCCCGAGCCCGGTTTTCTTGCACGTTTCGAAAGCCCGGCCCGCCCTGGCCCGGCAGTAAAAAGGCCCGACCCGGCGAAACCCGGTTTCGGGCGGGCGGGCCCGGCCTCAGCCCGGTCAAACCGGGCTACCCGCTCGCCTCTAATTACATTATTCGGGTTCCTACAAATTCCTGTACTATACTTCAGTGCAGGGTGCCGGGCGAATACGCTAAGAGGATAAGTAATTCCTAGTAGCATTCATTCAGTGAATAAAAAATGTTCCATTGAAATAGGAGGAAGCTTCTAAAACATTAGAATGGAAATACAATTTAAGTTGTTAGGCTTGGTGTTTGCATATTTAATTCCCACACGGCTATTAAAACTCGCTCGCAGTCGATGACAACTCCCACATTAATTTAATGGATGATTGAATTAGTCTATTTGTTTGATGTGTTACAAGTCGCAATCTGACAAGCTAGATCCTTGCTGTAATAGGAACCTGGCACGCGCTCGTCATAAACATGAAATTCAATGCGCTACTCATGGTAGATTTCTATTCTGCACGGATGTGACTTAGAAATATGACTAAACGTTCGGTTAGATAACCAGCGATTATGCGCAACTGACACAATGTCAAACAGAGAGTTCAAGAAACCAGTTCAGACATTTTAGGCAACCAAGACTGCAAAATGCAATAAAAGCAGCATGTGAGAATTCATTTTTGGTGTTTACATTTCAGAACCAAACCTACAAAGTAAAATACAAACCCTTGCATGGATTACAGAAAAAACAATGTTTTTCCAGGGAGTGAAACGTCTATAAAATCACCGCAATATGCAGCTGCAATATATCTTGTGCTGTACTACATGTGCATCAAATCGACAAAGTACAAACTACATTCAATAAGGCACGAGTGGATAATCTTTAGCAGAGTTTTAAACATTGAATTCGTAAGGTTGCATATGACATACGAGAAGCAAGATATTAGAATAGTCAATGCTTGCACATTGCATAATTGCATCGGTGAAAATTTAACAGGTAGTAATTTGTAACCTCTGATGGGATTATACTCTGACATTGGTTATGCCAGCACCGTCGGCATCGAATCTGAGGTTGTGTGAGGCTTTCACGATTGGTTATTTCTCGGTGGTGAAATAACCGGTTAATGACCGGTTGGCGGTTAACCGAAAAACCGGTTATGAAAGGCATTGGGTTAACGTTAACCGCTTTTTATTCCATTCTAAACAGTGTATTTTGAAAAATATTAAATTTTTTTGGATCATATAAAATTTACTCATTCTACATTGAATTGATACGGGAAATTTGCAAAAATGCATCACTTTTGACTTTGCAGGTTTTCGGTGTCATTGAAATTTTGTTTGGATTTTGATTTTTTTTTGGAATTGTTGTAATGTATTACTTATGGACATAACATAACCGGTTAATAACCTGTCAGCCAACGACTTTTTACCCGATTAACCGTTTAACCGGTTGGTTGTGGCAATATTGTCCCGTTGTGAAAGCCCTTCTTAAAGTCGATGATACGAAAACGATACCCCTTGTATACGCATTTAACATTGCATGTGGTTTAATATCTTATTTCCTAAATAATTTAAGAGGAACGAGTTTGCTAACTATTAACTAGCTAACTATGTTACTGTTGAAGTCTAAAAGTAATGCTTGGAAAATATTGGTTACTTTTATGCCTAGCTCCCTTGGCGGTCGTCGCGGTCGCGTCCACAGCATAAAGCAGGAAAGCTTTGACAGAACCGACAGTGCCCGGATCGGACTATAGGAGCGACAGCATACTTCTCGAAGTAGAAATATTATCTCAAACGAAACGAAGTGTAAACGAACATGTATCAGAGGTGGCGCTGAGTACGTGCTGTTTCCAATCGCGGATTTTTTTACAGCGTTTGGTTGACTGAATAATACCATTCAAACTCAGACCATCTGGATTTTCTGGACTTCTGAGGTCCGCAACATAATACACAACGCAACTACGCAACGCGTAGGACTGATACCTATTAACCGAAGCCGTATGCCAATATTTTTTAAAATACATATGATAAAGGTCTTTGTCTTGACACGGAGCCTTGAAATGTCGGTGATTCGTTGCGTTGCTTTTACAAAGGAGAAAATACTTAGAAGATCATCAAAATATGGTTTGGCATGTCGTTATAAATATATTTTATTATCTAAGTTTAGAAAAATCGGAAGTGTTAAAGGATATTTTTTTCAAAAACCTTTATCCTGACAAGTTTTCAAACGCTAACAGCGGTCTTCTTCAGGTCGAAACAGATGACAAGCTTGGAATTCCAATGTTATACTGTCAGCCTAGTTCTCCAGTACGAAAGAATTATACTTTACTGGTTGTTAAGTCTTTCATAAGTGGTGTCAACTGCCCCAGTGCCAGGCCAGATTAACTTGTTGGCATTTTAAAAAATAATGTCAATTAAGGAAGTTTCGAAATGGTTTTGTAAAAGTATACCCTGCCTGGTCATAATTCTTTGGGTTTAGCAAACGTATATTTTGATTTTATTTTGAAGATTAAAGCTGGAGGCCAAGCTTACATATTGCATCAAATACACTCACTCTTTCAAGCATTTTAAAATTTGATGTTCTCTCCCTCATTTTATTGGCTCAAACAAGAGAGATTTTACAAAATTTAAGTCATGGGAGGCCAAAGTTAAAGACGAAATCATCCGTGGCCTGCGGACATTTTGGAATTAAGGGATGTGAAACTGAATTGCCTGAGAATCCGACTTTACTCAAGAAATTGAGTTTTCCAAGTCACCATAGCATCAGCAGCGACGAAACTGGAATTGTACGCCTTAAGTCAAAGCTATCGTACTTTCCATCGGTTTTCTACATAAGACGTCTTTTCCGCACACACAACAAGAGTCAAGTTCTGGCTCCAGGCCGAAGAATCCAACTGGAACACAGAAATCCCTCCGGCTGTAAACCCAAAATGGTAAATGCTCGCTCTCTCATCGTCAGTTCATTACAACGGAGCGGACGTAAGGCTTAAAGATATCCTTCTGCATGTCTGATGCACGAGGATTTATTATAAAACTAATGACGAGCCGCCATAACATGCAAGAATATTTATTTTGATTTTAGTTAGTATTTTAAATCTGTTAGCGGACTAATATGAGAAATTGTAAATTAACTCGTGCCGATAGCATACACTATGCCCGCGAATTTCTACCTTGTGGTTGGCGAGGTTATTGCTGTGAGAGAAAAAGTGAAAATATTATGGAGGGATTTGGAAAAAAGAGCCGCAACTGGAGTGCCATATACGTGCAAATGTGATTGTCAACTTTGCCCATCTGAGATTGAGAGTGGTAATGTGTTATAATACTAGAAGGGTCATGGTTTAACTTTGTTTGGGCACATTATGCCTCCCTCTCACGATTTCGGTGCAATTTTATAATACGGGCTGCTTATAGTAATTGCAATGCAATAAATATTGCTCTTCTTCCGTTTACTTCCCCGCCTACGAAATTTTCACACTACGAGCTGCAGTCCGAGAAACGTGCATGGCAGATTTAGTAAAGCCAAATTTTAGCAACAAGAATAATGTCAAACCAAAAGTAAAGTTGAATGAAGTAATAATATGATATTATTCAAATTTCAACAATATAAATAACTATTAAAGTAATACAAAACATTTTAAAGAAAAAATGCTATCGAGCAACTAAGCTAACCTATTATTTACTACTCAACCAAAATGGCAATAGTTCCCAATGATGCATGATCTGACTTAGACTGAATGGTGAGCTCCAGTATCTTTTCGAGTTATTTTTTAAATTACAAAGGAAACAATTGAACGTGCATGTGTGAAAGAGAGTAGAGACGAGTGTCAGCACTGGTTTCAACACAAACATTTAACCTTAGCCGGGTAATACCTTGCGGACAAAAAGGTACTCGGAGAATTGCTGACTGTCTACGCCGCCTCCATGACTTGCTGCCAATTGATAACCAGCATTTAAGAGCCTTGCAATAGCTTGAATAGAACTAAGTTTACAATAGCCGTTAAGTGGAAAGCGAATAACATGGCGAGAGTCATGATGCCAAGCAACGCTACTCCTACCATCCAGCACAACATGTCCAGTTTCTGGAAAAGCTCCTTCAATAAGTACCCTTTCACCGGACACCATGATTCTTTCTCCAAGATCCGGACTAATATTTAAAGCTAGACATTCATACAAATCCACACCGTCCCTCAATGAAATATTTTCATTTTGATCCTCCTCTTGACGCCTTGCTTGAATCTCATTCATACGATCATGGTTATTGGTCACTGAAGGATTCGGCTTCCCCTGCTCAGAAATTCCACGCCTCTTTAAACTTTCAACCAAAAAATGATGATTTCCCAAACTTCCGAGTCGGGCGGATGAGGCGAATGAAGAGTTAGAGTTGGAAAGTGAGGGTTGATGGTGATGATTATGATTATTATTCACGGAAAGTGTTTCATTCCGCATTCTCTTCGCAAGTAAGTCTCGCTCCTGCTCCTTCTTTAATTGTTCCAGCTCCATGCACATCCCTGTTGAACAACATGGAGAAAGAAAGTAAAAATGCGTATCATATCCATAGTTTTTAGACTGAGGGCTGCAGTTACATAAACGTCATGTCGACTGGATTCTAAATTCTAAAAGCACAGAGGAGGGCGAAATTAACTTTTTCACTCTGGAGGCAACCTGGGACCACAAATGATGACGGCATATACTACTAACGATAAGTCTTATCCAGAACCTCTGCCTTAATGTACCAAACATTCAAACAATCTCACATGGCCGCAAGACATGAAAGCTCGAGTTGGAAAAGAAGAGGTTTAAAAGTCTTGGGGCATTTCATCTTGTTATGTATATGTAACTACCACCTACATGCGTCCTTGCATATCGTGTCATCTTATATTTAGGAGTCGCTATGTAGTCGTCGTCGACATGAGAAAAAGAGAATTGAGGAAACTTCTATACGTGGGGCCAAGGCATGCCTTAAGAAAAATTGTACGGGTTGAACAAAATTAAAAAAGCACATTTCAATCCAAGTGAGGACTTCAAAGTTCTAGCCGGACATTTTCTTGTGGTATGGCAAAGTGATAGAATAAGAGTGGGTTACTTCTTAATTAATTAGAGAGTTTGAGATAAATTTTACCTTGAATGTCAAAAAATCGAGCTTCTTCCAAAAGCAGATCAACATCCAAGAATGGCGTTGGAAGTAATAATTTGCTGTTTCTCATGTAATTGAGGATATGGCGGAACATGTCTCCATCACGATCAATAAAGTAATGCTGCTTTAAGCTATCCAATACAATTGGTATGACCCCGTTGAACATTTTTGCTAAACGTGAATCGGGGAATCTGTTCAGAAGTTAATTAAACAAAACAAAGTCATGATCATTCAGAGTCATGATTAACAAGGTGTGACAAAATTAAGATCACGGAATGCATGGGAAAACGTTTGCTCGGATTACGGGGCATTGTGCAACGCAATGAAAGTCAACGCGTTACATTAAAGAACTGGAGCTCTGGCGCACATTTTTTGATCTCTTTATAAATGATGTTTATCGTTCAAAAATTCATCAAATAGTTTAAATTAAAAACCCTTGCTTCCGCTCTAGTTAGCAGAGTCCAATCCTTAAGTTCTAACAAAACATGCTAGCACATATTCAAGAAATTTTATTATTAATGACAAAATTCTAGCTCTATTAGAGAACTTACTTGGTAAGAGTGTTTAGTGAGGATGTGTAAATAGTTCCACCAACATCAATGTGAACCGGAGCAGTGTATCTTGATGCTGCAGCCACGCATGGAATTCCAGCAATTTTCTGCGGAGCGAATGTTAAAGTTGATCCTGCATTCGTGGTTGGCGTAGGGGAGGACGCATTTGGAACACCTGTCGGTGAAAACGGTATTGGCGATCCGCTGGGTGACAGGTGTCTTGACTCACTGTTCCAAATGCACAAAATCATATAATATAACAAATTTTATCCACATTCCAACATTTGCAATGGAATTTGGAACATCCTGTATGCATGTTGCGTGAAGGAGTACGTAAATATACTCAGCGGATTGGGCATTATTGATAATTGGTACGCATGAAACGCAAATTATATGACTACTACATATGCTTTTAATTTTAATTTGAGTTCAAATCAGCCAAAAATTTAAAATACTTAGTTTCCACCCTCATATATTTTTCCATACCTGCAGGGGGGAAATGGATGTATGGTGTTATCAGTGAATATTTTTTGCTGGGATGGTTGAGCAGTGAAATGAATATCGACCAAATGGAAGGGAAATCGCGAGGCGCACTTGTCCTCAGGCTAGAAGAGAATTTAGCCAGAGGGGGATGGAAGAAAGGATGAGTGAGAGAAGGCTTGCCTTATTCGGTTTGACTATCACCTTGTTTTCCTTTTTCCATGTAATCTTCTAAAATGCACATGCGACTAAATTCAGTTCGTTCTGCCCTTGCCCTGCTTTGCCAAGCCCAATTTTCTATCAAATATAGACTTGCTTGTACTCAGTGTGCCTCAAGCCATTGGTCTACAATGCAATATATACGTACAGTGTGGAAGGCACGAAGTACAAGTCCCGAATAATTCTTCAGGGATTCACATCCCTGCCATGTTTGTGCATGGGTCCAACCAAACCAAATTCTTGTAACTTGTGGTACAACTTTTATTCATTCATTCAACATCTCATTGCATGGGATTCCAGCCGCAGTGGTCCAACCATTGTACCATTTTTAGTATTCGGTTACGGGACGGAAAACATAAAGCCACATCGCATTAAGTTACAAATGTTACCCAAATTCATAAACTGGAGAATTCCTTGGTGAATGGAACGGGAGGGTGGTGTATGACTTTACATAGAAATCGAGGAAAATGTAAGAGAATTTATTTTTCAATCCAAGCAAAATATGTATGGAAGAGAGTGGGTAGGGAAACACAGGGAGTTCATCGTAAGAGATGCCTGCTCGCGGTTCGGTTGACTGTACAAGTTTATTATTATAGAGAAAAGTCCTCCGGCTTCTCTCAGAACTCATGAATGGATCTACAATAGAAATGGCTGGAAGCATAGCCCTTAGCTCAGACTCAATGGAATACTGAAATCATACTGGGAGCCCCGTGTGCCTTTACTTCCCTTCAACGTGAATGGTTCTGTCGGCTCCTCTGCACCAGACAATACGTAATATTACACATTGGACTCGTGCACTGTTTGATGCCTTACTTTCAGATAAATATCCAACTAACTCTCTTCTTTCATATTATTCCTATTGTGCTCAGTCAGGGAGTTTGGTTCATATTATTGGGGCATGTATGGTTGGTGGGGTATGTTGATAACATCTGCAACTTCCCCAGGAGCCAGATCAAATAACTCTTTGAAAAGCGACTTTGAGAGAGGAACAAAACCATGTACGAGCGTTTATCAGATAGCTTCAATAACAATCATAATGCGATAGGGCTGTTCTCTTGTACCAGGTCACGTCAAGCTTCAAATGTCATCCCAAGTTACTTATTCTCTTATCGCAACACTAATGCCTCCGAAGAGAGTTTCCGACATGTCAACTTAACCCACAAGATCTCCAATTTACTCCCTTAAATGCCACTCGCATATTATTACAGATTCCATATTCTGTAATGCCGACAGGAATTCCCTCATCCTTCCACTTGTTCCTGTACAATTACCTACTTGACTTAGAATCATGGCAAAAGAAAGTGGAATTTGATGGCGGAAGTACCACATTAAATAAGTTATTGCAGATAATTTGGCAGGCATTGCATTGCTGGTAAACTTAAATCGGAGCAGTACGGATATGATAACAGTTCAAATAAATTGTAATCTCGGAGACCAATCATGGGCATGCATGCCAGGGTACATGAATCTAACTTTTAAGCAGGAGCGCTCCACAAGTACTTGTAATACTTCAGTTTTACTAAATTATAAATATAAAAACATTTACTTACCGTTTGATGCGCTTGGGGCAAATTGAGGTATCCAGGTGATTGACGGGTTTTTGATCCATGAGCAAGGTTAGCAAATTAATCACTATTAGCCTGAAAATAATCCGCAATTATTTTAAAATTCAATTTCAAAAATAGTATCGGGGAATAACCTGGTTGCGAATATTATTATTCGTACACGTGAATTCACTTACTTGCCCAACGGATTTAAGACTTTCCCCTGACTCCTCGCACTACACGCGCTTCTGAATGCTTAGCGGAAGCAGGAATTTCTCCCGCCTTTCCCTCTTCCTGCTTGTCAAGTTGAGTGCAGAAATCCTGATTGATTTCCTTTGTCGTTTTTACTTTTTGAAAAAGTCTCCGTCAAATTGATAATAGATGAAAATTGAGGATGGAGTGTAGATTAAGGAAGAAAGACTGAAGAAGACTGGTTGGAGAGTAAAGTTGAAGTGTGGTGTTATGGAGTCGGGAAAAGCGCTGGCAGTGGTTTCCAGGACCCGCTTCAGGATAGCAGAGTTACACTTATAAGTCGACGAAGTAAAGCTTGCCTGCAACTCCTGGCTGCTTTGGGCGCAAGCGGGGAATGCAGTGCTTTTCATTTTGTTCGAGGCAAGTTTGGTTAATAATGCCTTTTGGCAAAATCCAACATTCACGTCGTCATCAGCTCTTATATGAAGGTTGCCTTCGGCGACCACGGGTCCAATTCCAATAAGATATACCTTCCCACAGTCCTGGGTTTCCCTTCAACCCTTCTTTACTCCTCCAACACTGCATACTTTTCTCCACCGGTATTACAACTTTACTTTTATTTAGTCTGTGAGAATTCAAAGGAGCACGGGCGAGTGAAATTCCCCTTAGTTTTTAATTTCGGAAAGTAATTATTGGATAACAGCTGTTGGTAGAAGCTTAGCATCTGTTCTAATGGGTGCAAAATTGTTAATTAAAATGCATAATAAATATTGTTAATCATTTATCTAAAAAAAATTTGTACTTTTGTACCAAAAGTAAACATTTTGAAAACCTGATGAATACAATATGTATAAAGTTAATGTAAAAAGTTTACCCTGAACATGAACTATGTTGTAACCAGCTAAGCTACGTACACAAACTAAAAATCGTTTCTCATTCGGGTAATAATAGCCTGTCTAGCATTGCCATACTAATACTAGCACACACGCATTTGGAAAAATATGTACAGTAGCTTCTAGAACTATTAAATGCTAACAAAAATAGTACGGATTTAATACCACCAGACTACCACGCAATTCTTTGACGTGGAGAAATGTAAAATTCCAACCAATAAGGAATTTATGAAAAAGCAACAACGCCTCGTAGTTCGCACTACTGCAATTAATTCAAAACTTGGATAACATAACAGTGAGCTCTTCAAATAAAGCTCCTTCTCTCCACGTTTTTCCACTGCTGTGATGACTCTGATGACCTGCCCACCCGCCAAATAATTTTATCATGTATTCTAATGTATTCCATTTTTGTGTATATTGTGGGTCAAATATTACTAAGCAAACATGACATATAGTTAAAACGAAATACGTTTACGGAAGTAGGTAAAACTTGTGCGCTTCGTGGAAAGATTTTGACAAGGAACTCTTAACCCACTCGATTTTGATTTGATTTGATTTGATTTATTCATTAAAGTGTTCTACCAAGGCATTCATGTGTAACAATTAAGACACTTAGTTGATTGGCTAACATGGCAACACAAGTCTCATAAATAAAT
>JAAXYW010000170.1:0-53234 GCA_036851895.1 Orthonychiurus folsomi
AAAAAAGTACCTCGTTTCAACAGGCAAGTTTTGACTTGGTTCGTGTCAGGGGACCCCAAAGTGTCCAAAAAAATCGGTCCCGGGTCAAACCCCAGTGGGCATGCCGTGACCTTCCCTAGTTAGTAATCCGTCAGTCCAATGCAATGTTAATTCGTGGCCTGGTGGTGGCCTGACATTCGCCATACAAAGAAAGCATTTCCTCACCATGTCATGGCCAGCATACCGGACGGAGAGACACAAGCTAAATCCGATTAAATCCGAATTTCAAACTTTTGCTAAATTAATTCGCTTTCCAATCATTTTCGTTTAGTGTTACAAATATTAGCTCGATACTGAATCTAACGGCCGATTTAAGATGACAAAGATGCATGAAACAAGACACTGTCATTGAATTCCTCGTGTTCAAAAAAATTCTACCATGTATTGGAAGTATTGGAACTTCCAATGCGGAAGTGTTTCTGGTGAGAATAGGAAACTAGAAAAATGAGCTGCAGACAAGAAATTGCATCAAATCATACCGAAAACTCTTCTTGTTCTAAAAATTCCCTTCTGTTCATTGCAAATTCCAACCCAAGGAATATAGTTAAACATTGTGCGTCATATTTTTCAAATTAAGGGCTCCCTTGGCGAGTTCCATGAATGGATTCATGAGAACTCGCTCAAGTGTAAGGTTAATTGAATGCCAAGTATCTGCATTCTTAAAATAATCGTTTATTTTATTGAACTATGCAATTCATAAAAATCATTGCAATTAAAGTGTTTGATAAGCGTAACGGTTGTTTGTGATCAAATAAATTACAAATAAATATAAACTCATATATAATGAAACATTAACAAAATAAATACGTTCACACGAGTCAATCTACACAATTGGCCTTCACTGTTTTTTTTTGCTGCATTACACCAACCCGTGAACTCAAGTTTGTTGAAACACCCTCAATAAAACTATATTAAAAATAGGTCATTGCAAAATTGATTGTCACATTATATGTCATCAAAATCAAATCTGAAAGACAAATCGTTTTAACTTAAAACGGGTTGAGATCTGTCCTTGGATTGCCAGTATTCAATTGCATATGTAACGTCGAGCATATAAAACAATCAAAATGAATTAATTACACCACAACTATTCGGAAATGTCGAAATATATCGGCGTAAGAAGTTGCTGTACTCATTTGGAGTATACAATAAACATTTCAACTTCAACGCTAACTTAGCTGTTAAAAATATAAAAACTACTCGTGAACAATATTTATTTCATGCCTTCCAAGCTAAAGGACAGCGGATTGTTTCTTCTACAATAACACATTTTTTTAAATTGTAATAGAGAGCCTGTGCACAACAAGATTGCCGTACAGTACCCAATTATGCGTCACATGCAAAGCTTTAGAACTTCTTAATTAGGAAACATTTCAATTTGACAAAAAGTTTCCGAAGGAAAATTCTCTCAATGTCAATCGATCGGTACAAAATGGTAAAAGCAACAGTGGAGAGTGGGATATGTACCTAGCCTCAGCTTCTACTTAATAATAGTCTTTGCAGTCCGGTCGATTAGATGTCTTGTCAAATTATTACCCCAGTGATACAACGTGATATTCACCTTATAATCAGTCTTAACATATAAGATATAATACTGTAAAAAACTAAACTTTTCAAGACATATAAAAACCGGGCCAAGTGTACTTAGGAGATTACTTGATATTTGAGCAAATTTGTATTAAAATTATTAGCAGCATTGCCAAAAAGAGCTATTATCAATCCTTCAAAAATATAGGACTCAAACCCCGACTTCTCTCCCTTCACATGTAAACGAGCTGAGTTTCATTGCATTGCGTACATAAAAGCAGGACAAATGTGAACACGATCCTCCAGTGTGACAAGGAAAACATATTTAGTTAAAGGCACATTTATGCATTACTTCCAACTTAAGTACCCTGGCAAACTAAACAAACATTGGCATTTTTTGAGAAATTAATGCATTGCAAAACTAAACACGATTTGTAAGGGTACTCTTAAGTATCGGACCGGATTTAAATCCTTCTTGGACTGGAAACACAAGCAAAACCATACCATTATCATCCTAGAGAAATCAAATGAAGACTTCTAAAGAAGGCTTAGTGAGATCCAGCCAAGAGAGACTTTGTTGATTGCGTTCACCATTTCTCTCTAATCTTTTTCTTTCCTTTAGCTTTCCAATCGAACGAACACGTACCCCATTTCCAGTTTGAGCTAAATACTCATGCATTTTTCCGAACGTTCTCTGAGGATTAGCTCGACACCACTTCTCAACAGCTGCAATAAGAAGCATAACGTTGAAGGACAAGATGATTAGCTTTAATGCTATTAACATTTATAAAATTTACCGATTAAAATATATCCTTACCCTTTAGTAAGAAACAGGAATCATGGATAGTCATGCCCTTGTCTTTCCACTTCTTATAAATTCGGTACAGGATTGCCATGTAAAACTCATTAACCACAGAGATAGCGTCCATTTTCTTGTTGCAAAACCTTCAAAATTCAAAAAATAAGTAAAATTAAGAAGGAAAAGGGATTATCAATTAATTAGTCCTGAGGTTCTAAGCCTACCTGTTTAACAAGCCATCGCGAAAAGCATCAATAGTCATCCTAGTAACATTAAGACTCAGAACAGCTAAAGGAAACTGGTGTATCGGATGTCTTGACAATTCATAAATATCTGGAGCCAGAGTCTCCTTTGTTTCTTGGGAACAACTCAGATATAGCATTTGCAAGGCTCCAAACATTCCAACTCCCCGCAAATCGCTTGCAGGATCTTGTCCCTAAAACATTAAGACATGAAAGAATAAATTTATCTCAACGTTTCTAAAAATATAACTCACTATGATCGTACTTACCTGAAATCCAACTTCCTCCCAATGATTCCCATAGCGAGGGCACGTCGGCTTTTTGGTCATGAATACGTAAATGCTTTGCAGTATTCGTCGATGAACAGAGCAGTCATTGTTCATCGGGCCTGCAATTAAAAATTATCGTACTATATTAACATTATCTTAATATCAAAATTACCAGCAGATTGTCAAATTGATTGTCTATATTTTATTAATTTTCGTTTGATCAACTAACACGAAGCGATAGAGAATATGAGATCTTGCTGAGGGAGCAACATGGGGTTGATAACTGGCTGTCCCACCAAGCCTAATAATTTTTTCCTCAGTACTCCAGTGGGTGGATTATTCCGATCTACTTGGCCCTAATGAGTAAAAGAGATGTTAGTCAATATCTATGAAGAAACTCTCACTCTCGAAATGCTTACGTTAAATTGGGTCATATCACATGTATGAAAGAACGACCACGCCTCCGAGAAATTGATAGGGATGTAACTACTACATTCAAAATTTATATTTTGCTTTAAGCTAAGAATGTCAGAAGGAGCAGTCCTCCATACTTCATCAGTGCTAGGCCAAGAGGACGTGTCATTCCTGTAAAGCAAAGTCAAAAGTTAAATAAATATAACACCACCTACCACCCAAAATACCACATCAAATTCTTAGCGTAAATGTTGCTATCAACAGTTTGTATTGCAGCATTATAAACACTGCACCTCGGTCTCAGAGCAACATTATGCTAATACTGAGCTTTATTACAACCATTAGTGACATACACTACACACTACATTTCGCGCAGTGTCATTTCTCGTTTGAGATGGAAAATTGATGCAATGAGTCCAGGCACCTAGCCTTTAACTTGCATTACGTAATATTAGTAACATTATTGATAACAGCGAGGCATTCAAAAATTCAACCATTACAAAGAAATTTTCCATAGCTGTAATGAAGTCACCAGATTGTTAAAATCCCTCATTCATTCAGATTCAAAAGCTTTAGTTTATTGCTCAGTGTCGTAAGAGTTAACTTATGTAAATGACAGGAGCGTTTTGCCAACAAATTAACTGGATAACAATATTTCTAGTTATCTTGGCTTTTGACTATGTCAACGTACCTTTTCTCCTCGGCGGATGTCAAAAGTTTCTTCTCCCTGGCTGTTAATTGGGAGATATCCCTTGAACCCCGACGTGTGTTACCATTTCCATTCATGATTAATGGTTTTAGAAAAATAGAAGGAATTCCATTGGATTGAATTCTTGAAGAACGGCAACGGATGTAATAAACGATTGAGACACTAGCGGCGTTTAAAAAATGGTAAAATCACTGCTTAAGTGTAGACCCTGTCATTAGTAAAGTTATTGGACTGGATTGATTTATAAGTACTACATAAATAAGAAAGACTTGTTTTCCTTTGAGTTACAAATAAAGGCTGACGACGGTGGTGATCGCAGTCGTGTTTTTGTGCTTGGTGTATATCCATGCAATGCAAGTGGAATTGAATACGAATTGGAGAGAAGCTTCTCTTGTCACGCATTCATCGTGCCTCGGATTCCACCGGCAATTTTCAAATCATACGCCTTAACGTATTCTTTACATCCAACACCGTCCGCGTCCGTAGTCTCCGTAGTCCCTTTGTTAAGGGCTTTGTGTTTGTGTTCACTGGGATAATGAAATGAATCGTGTCAATTTCAATTTAAGAATTTAGCAAAATAGCCCATTAATCTTTGAATACAATTTTAATTTAAGTGCAGTTGGGCAAGCAGCACATTTTAGTATTATAACTATTTTTTTAATTTTAGTAACTAACTGTAAAAGTAAACGATAATAATTATTATTTTGAGCACGTTGCGTCGTCGCCCAGGCGAAATACAAGGCATTAATCACAAATTGTTGAAATGATGCATACACATGGAAGAAATAACTTTAGCAAATTTTTGTAAGTTTGTAAATTTGGCATGTGTCTAATTTTATTACGACTATTGAAGTATCCAAGATGCGTAAACAAACATTACCATACAATTTATTGTTGCCAAGGTTCCTTGGAAGCATCTAGCTTGACTTGATTTATGGTTTTTATAAAATATTTTAGTTGATTACAATGCACATCAGTTACAGCTTCCGTTTGGCTAACACCACTGTGTATTGTGATTGTGGTTAATAATAATTATTATTAGGTATTAAGAACTTGCGAGTTGAGCAGAACGCGTGAGCCATCTATCTCCTAGAGTAATTTTAGCGTAACAGTACTTCCAAAGCGTTTGAGTCCGTGATTGCAGATGTCTCGTTGGACGAAAGCTACACTGAAAGATTTGGGATTTCAAGTTACGGAATTCGGTTTTTGTATTCTAAGGGCAGGTGTGTAATACATTGCAATGAGAACGAGCAGTTAGGGCTCATTGTCTGGAAGTATGAACCCCTTGACCTGTACAGGTCACTCATGAAGTTGTCCATTTGGTGTGAAAATACCGGGGTATAATGCATTCCACATCTTTAATTGATCTGAAGTAAGAAATGTATTATTAATTACTATTAATAAAACGCTCATTTTAAAAAAAAATTGCCCAACATTAATTTTAATAGATTCACTCTCCTGTCGTATGAACCCATTGACCGGGACGGGCAACTCATGAAGCTGCCCATTCGATTTGACAGTTCTTAGGATTAATCTATTCCATCTTAGTTGTTCTGAAGTAAGAAATAATTTTACTTTCCAAGCATCAAACTATTTAGAAGCATCTTTTTAAAATTTGTTTAATAGCAATTTCATCAAAGGAAGATTACTATCCCATCTTTCATCTCCACTGAAGCCATATGTCACCGGTGCAAAGTGTAAGTATACTTTACATTTTCATTTTCTCCCGTCATGTGCATTGAATTCTGATGCTGTTAAAGTATAAGTTACTGAGTCAGGTTTTGTTTCACAGCAAACTGTAGCAGCAGCAGGGACTCGACATGGAAGCTGACAGAACTACTTCCCGGAACAAATTATTAACCAAGTGACTATTCATCAACTAAAAATCTTTCCCAAAGACTGTGTTAAGGTGAGCACAATTTCAAAATGAAGTTGTAAACCTTTTCTAATAAATTAAATTGCAAAAACTATAAGTGATATTATACTTTACCTTAAACATGAGCATATAATGCTTAGCATGTTTGAGCTAAAAGCAGATTCAAGTTAGATAGTGTACAATCAGCTACACTGTTTGTGTATGTTTAATTTTTAGAAGGAATTGAAGGAACCTTTCACCACATAGAAAAAATATCTTTCAATCTGACAAATGAGTTTTAAACGAGTAGCTTTTTCCCCGAAATGGTCCGGCGCACCCAATTTTGGCAGGTTAGCCAATAGAATTGTATTTGCGAATGCGTATGGCAATCAACATGCTTTATAATTAGATTTTTGGCACAAGGCACTATAAGGATTTTACGGTGATCAACGTACGGCAACGGCGTAGATCTAGTAAGTATGTAAGAACACGAGATACGAAGACGAACACGTACGAACTTTAGTTTTGGGTACATCGCTAAGTATTTTAATTTTAATTAAACGGCATTGCGAGGTTTCATTAACCTTTCGGCTTACAAACCCGAATTAATGAACGACTTGCGTCAACGAACGAAAACGATAAAACTTTTCAAGAGAAGAGCTTAATTGCTTACAGCTACGTCATCTAAACATCTAATGTGGTAGTTGAAAGGGAATTCCTCAAGCAGAGCTGGGCTAATAAAACAATCTCGAGGTCAGTAATTTCAGTCATAGATAGATTTGTAAGTCCATTAGTGTTCCCTGTGAGATAAAATTTAAGATGGCGGGGTTTAATTATTTCCTTTGAATGGATGCCTGCATCCTGGGCATTCATTCGTGTTTATTTTGAAGTGTCCACAAGGACTCAAATTGTGAGGAAGAAATGGCAAGAGACTTTGTTTTGAGACCAATGGCCCGCAACCACGCACGCAGACAAGCTTAGAAAATAGCCTGGCGGTTCTTTGTACATAATCATCAACGTCAAGCAACTCGTGCCATAAGGATAAATGAAAATTAGAGCTTTTTAAAACTCGTCTCAGCAAGACGACAAAATTAGCCAGCCAAGAATTACTTGCTGGGTGCCATGTCACTACATGAACTTAGAATTTGGCCACAGTCCTGTGACGGGTTGACGTCAATTTTTGTCAACTCTCCTCTTGTTTAGTGGCAAACTGGTGACTGCAGCGTATCCCCTTCTATCATTGTTTCAGGCACTCCCTTTATTATTTGCAGTCTGATTTTACAGGAGTTATATGTTCTTTGTATCCGAATCTCCGAGTGGAAGGTCAGGGGCGGTGGTACTGAGGGGTTGACTTAAGGCAGTCATTTCAATCAAGTATTTTGAGTTTGTAGGTTTATACATGTTCAAGCGCTAGCCCTCCATAGATATTATTTTAAATAGAAAGCCGTTTCGCAATTCACCAAGGAACGGGATTAGAATCAGAAGGCAGTGACAGTGAATGGACACGAGTTAAGAGACGGCGATGCTCCCCAAAGACCACAATACCGCAAATCAGGACAGTGGACAATAATTTCATTATTGATCTCCTTCGATTCATTGTAATTGCATGACCAATTTGAAATGGTGAGTGACTGACTTTTTGTAGCGTCAACCTTTACTAAATGAATTCTTGCACGCATTGGTCTGTGCAGAAGTTGCTTTAATGGTGACAATGCAATCTGCAATTTCAATGTATGCAGGGATAGTTTGGCGTGAATCCGTCGTGACGATTTGATTAAGATATGCACATGCAACTTTTTGTATGTTGGAAAACGAAATGGAAAAACGATTACACTAAACTATGTTTCTATTCTTGGAATATTGGTTGACAACAATGGGGGGTGCTTTGCATTCACCGCCGTAGATCGCTTTTATGCCAATTCACTGCAGTTTATCAATTGCAAAACTGACCGAGACAACTTGACGAGAATAAATTTGCATAGTCTGTTCTCTGAATTTTGAAACTTTTAAATGCGTGCAATTCCTTATTCCAAACTCAAAGGAGAGTGGAACTTTTTTTGATCCTTTGATTGACCGCGACCGCAAGGCGGGTGTGCGTGGGAATAGATGAGTCAAAAAAGACTCTTCAATCAAAGCCCTGTTCCAACCATTGGTATTTATCTCGATCACGTCGGCAAGTTTTTAAACTAGATTTTGTTTGCCTGCTTGCATTTTTTTCCATTTCTGGGTCACGTCGACGCGAAGTTGGCATCACAAAATTCATCTCATTCTTCGATTTCTACTATCAGAATTTGAAATCTTTAAAGAGGACGGAATTCCTTCCCCTCGAGTACTGCGAAATTACGATGTCAGTTTAAGGGTAGACAAACCACTAGTACAGGTATATTATTATCATTAATGCCATCAATTCCATGCCCCCAAGTTTCAGCTTCAATCTTCCTCCGTTTTGTATGGCAAAGGAGAGAAAGCAAAAACCATTCCTTTATCACAGGTGATTTTCCTCAAATGAAATAGAAAATTGCAGATAAAATGCCTTTGCTTTGGTTTTGTTACGGTGACGGAAGGGCTACATGTTCGTACGTACGGACGTGTCGCGGTCATACTCGCTCATCAATTGTATTCTTCACACAATTCGAACACATGCCCCTATGTGTGAGTGAATGGTACAATGAACTTCCTCCATTCACGTTTTCGGACAATTTACTTTGCTTTTTCTCAAAAACTTCTTTTTACCCTTCCCCTCCATTCTTGGTTTTGGAATGACAGTATTCCGGCCGTGGCGGCTCGTTCCCCCAATGAATGGCGATGGCATGCGACGGCATTTTCGCCTTCAAAGAACAGCAGCGTAAAATGTGTCTATTTTGTTCATCACAAAACACTCGCTCATCGGACACTAATCCACCAAGTGTACAGTGTAAATTAGTTTGCTTTCCAAACCCTCATTATGACTTGGTAATAAAGTTATTGTTAGAAGTAGGACATCACAAATTTATTCATCTTTTGTATTAATACGGCACTTGATGAAGAGATGTTTTGGCTTGACAGCTCTTCATGCTGTGTCCCACGTCCTACTACCCACTACGTACGTATACACCATACCCAACTCGGCTAACATTTAGAAGCCGCTTAAGTGACACAGGAAAAAAAACTTATAAATGCTTCTCGCTCTTAGGATCCAAAATTCCTCAACCTAAAAATTAGAATGGGGACAGGATGGAAGGAAAGGGTTGTTTCTGTTTGAATCCCAAACAAGTGGAGGACTCGGAGCTGGGGTGGCTCATTAGGAATAAATTGCAAAAGTATTGACACAGAACATGTAGGAGGAATGGGTATGTTGAAAAGTAAATCGGGGCGTCACGCTGACGTCTTCGCTCCATAAACAATTTGATCAAAAGAAGTAGAATATTAGGGTGGACGGGGAGAAGCCATTATAACTAATGGCTAGGTGACTGGTAGGATGGCGGACGACCATCAGTTTACTAACCTCAGCAATTACATTAGCGTCTGTTACCCACATGCATATATTTATAAAAGATGAAACAAAACATGCCCAAAATACGGGAAGGGGGCTTCCCATTGTATTTGAATGGGTGAGGAAGGGCAGTCATTTGTTCTCAAGTGGTTTTCACAAATCTCCATAAATGGAGGTGGGTCCCGCAGTGCCTCTGTGCTGAAGGAAACAGGACCCCACCTGAAAAATAACACTTTCAAAGTATGAATATCATCATTTGCATCATAAAATTCCTCTATGGACTTGATACATACAGCAGATAAGTAAAGACGAGTTTGGTAGCTTAATTGCAGGCCATGTTTTGTTTATGATTAAAATGTTTACTTGGTCAAGGAACTAGTGCTCATAGCCTCTCATCTCAAATACGGAATATTTACGCACATATCATTCAGTTTCAAAATCTGTTCAAAATTAAATTGTATTAAATAATGATCCGCTCTCATATTACTACTTAAGTATTCAGTTTCACAATATCCACATTTACATACACAGTCTGTCCACGACGACGGAACTGCCATTAAATTGACAAAGGAACATTTAAATTCCCACACACTTACATCTTACTTTTTGCCTGTTTTGGACTCATGAAGTAGGGGATCCACCATTTACGATTGATGCCATTTAGTAAGTGTGAATGCAAACGGGATTTTAGAATGGATTATTATTATTATCGACTTTATTGTAATGGCGTGTAACTGATATGGCAAGTCAATTACGCCAGTCTCTTCCCCTCTACATATGGATGGGTGCATGGGACTCCATGACGTGTTTGAATGAGTGACATCCTCGTCTATCTGATTTTTATCCGTGTTTGTTGTTTCATAACAAGGAAAAGGATGCGGAGTCCCAATCTCACGCACTTGCAGGGTTACTTTACTTTATAAGGAATGACGTCCATTGAACTCACTTTAATTGCAACTACTAACCAGGTGGCCAGTCCGTTGGGCTGCGTCTGCGCCAACCACTACACTAACTTTACCTCAGGTTTTATTTTTGTACGCAGGCAACGTACCTTGAATCTTGGATCTGTTGCGGGAGCCTGTGTGGAGAGTCCAACCACAACAATCCCTCGACAACGAGCAGCAACAGCAGCATGACTGAGGAAGAGCTACATTGTTTAAGAGTTGCTAATAAAAGACTTGAACATGAAGTGCAAACTTTGACAGGATGGAATCGACGGCTCGAAAAAGAATTGATGGCGAGTCGAGAGCAATTTGAAGGGGAAAGGATCCTTGTCAAATGTCTCAAAAGAGATTTTGAGTCAGAGCTTAAATTGGCACGTGATAGACTCAATAAAAAATACGAGTCCAGTTTGTCAGAGATGAAAATCAGGTTAATAAATTATTTTCTTAATTAATTTGATAGGAACATGTGGATGGGCGGCTTGCGCCGAGCGTTTGAAACATTTTAATCTCAAAGCACGAGTCTGTGAGCGCGAACCCTATTAATGCTATGACTGCGTATGTATGCTGACTGAATGGATTTCCCTTCCCGACCTTTGCAAGTCTAATTCTAATTTAGTATTCCGACTCTGTGTTTTTTTTTCAAACGTTGTAGAATGCAATTGGAACAAAGCCAATCGCTGGAGCTTCAAAGGCTGCAATTAGAAAGGAAATTCCGCGCAGATCTTATGAAGTGTATTCATAAGAAAGACAGTCAACTGCATCTTCTCTTCACACATTCCCAACAAGTAAGTCCACAGCATATCATTCATTCATTACCAGTATATGAGTACATCTCAAATGCAAATAATCCTCGTTCAAACTCAAGCCTCTAAAACAGCGCTTCTTGGCTACGCTCCTTCTCTTCATCGACCAATTACACTGTTTGTACAATTAGTAAGGATATAATTACGTGTTTTGTGATTGCGACGAAGGGATCTGCAATCAGGACAGGAATATGTAAGGGGTACGGAACAATGGAAATGGATTTTCTGATTGGAGCCACTAGCACTAATGGAATGCACGAGCTGTTGTATAGTTTGAGGCTCAGTTCGTTTGAGGTTACACTGGATGAGATACTTGAATGCTACTTCCGGGCAACAAAATAAATAACGTGCTTCTTTCTTAATCTCGACGCACTTTTTCCTTCTTGTTTCCTTGTTGGGCAATCTTCCACTCATCGTAGATTCCCTCTGTCAAAATAAAATCTCGGACTCCGTGATCTCCCAATTCAATTCTTTGGCGAAATTGATAACATGAGTTAAGCTATTTACTTTACGGGAATTTATTTCTTCCGTTGCATTTACCTACATTGAGGAATGAATACCTGTATATTCTTTATATTGCATCGAGTAGTATATAATATAATAAATACAAATGCCATAGCGTGGATTTTGTGATAGCACTGAGTTGTGTTATTGAAAACGCAGCTAATTTTCATCAGGACGAGATTATATATAATATTGACGTGGCGAAAGTCCGAATCCAAAGCGTAGAAGAGAACTTTCCAGGCAAAATGTCTTGTTTACTATCTACAATTAATTTGACACAAGACACGAGCTGTCATTCACCGACAGGGGATGAATAATAACAGTAATTACTTAATTTGTGCACACAATACACCTGCCAATTATTGATTAATTCATGCATCCTAATTAATAACACATGCACGTCTGAGAGGATGGTGTTTGATTTTTTTGTTAACGTGCCTCATAAAGTTATTATCGAAATTAACGGTTCCAGCTACGACACCCACCCTGACCCCATGATCAATGCAAGCCTTAAAATCTTTATTTTTTGTACTACATTCAAGAATAGACTGGCATTGGAAAGCGTCAAAACGGATTGGTTTGAGTGTTTGAACTTTGAATAAAAATATGTGCCCGTGTGGGAAGTGTACCTTATGAGATATTAAAACCCATTCCCTTGATTGCAGGTGCAAAGGGAGGCGGACAAAAAGCGTGTGGAGGACAGACACCGCTCTCATACGTCGTATGAAATGTATCTCGAGAACCTGAAGCAAGATTTCAGAAGACAACTCACTCGACTGGTAAAACGACGAACAAGTAATCCACGGACCAAGTGCCGAAGGAATAAAAGCAAATGATAAAATAAATCAATGACATTTCAGCATAACTAAATGTTACCTCAACCTCAATTTGAAGCACGGATCCCCAGTATTAATTTCAAATTATAATTCAAAAGAACGTGGATTTCAATGCCGTGGATATAATTTAAATCTTGAAATGAGGATTCAATCTTCATCTTAAGGAATTGATTACGCAAGGATTTTTATTGACGATGCACATTCTTAATTACCTACAAAACTTTTCGTGTTCTAATTGATGAAACACACGCCCTGCCTGGGGTGGGGTGGATTCCTTCCCATGAATATTTAATTACCTGTTTAATTAGTGGTGGTTTAATGTACGCCTCCTTGTAGTAGTGGGATGGGAGTGTAGGACCAGGTTCCCCTGTCAGTTCCACCACACCTCCGCCTGCTACTTTTCCCTTATCCTTGATCTTGGTAGATTATTCATTGGACTGGCGGGAGGGATTAACACATTTTTATTGAATGGTCTTTTTA
This sequence comes from Orthonychiurus folsomi, assembly GCA_036851895.1. Classification (NCBI taxonomy): domain Eukaryota; kingdom Metazoa; phylum Arthropoda; class Collembola; order Poduromorpha; family Onychiuridae; genus Orthonychiurus; species Orthonychiurus folsomi. The sequence goes on from JAAXYW010000170.1 coordinate 12,894, forward strand.
GCTGCTGGAGCTCAAAAGTAAGGAACACAAGATTGCCAATCTTCAAAGAAGTTTCGCCATTCAAATCACACATCCTACATCTCCGAGTCCCCCTTCGCCTCAATCCAATGTCTGTCGCCGAAATAAGGTATGTCATATGAAATGTATGTCTTAATTGCAGGACTTTCACGACAAGACCATAAGCGGTGACTCGTAATTGCAGTCCAATTTCAAAATATTATCACACGGAAGTATTTAAATTTCAAATTGTATTTAACCACCTGCACTTGCATCGCATCGCGACTGGGTTCATTCTCCACTCGTCGGAGACATTTAAATATTTTCATTTTTGCAAATAAATCATATATTGGTTTTTGAGTAGACAATCGCTCATAATTGCACCGAGGGATTTTGCTGCATTTTGTGGCTATAGGACATGACTTTCCTTTACACCACCAAATCATATTTAATAGACCAATCATACGGAAAACTTCCCACGTACAATATAAAATTAAGTAGGGCTTCCTACCATTAAGTAAATAGAGAATGGAACGATGGGTAAACATGGATTGACAGATTATTTGGCAGTCCATCCGTACGTACCTGTTCCCATGTAATGGATGTATGTAACACTACTGATATTGTGATCCATGCACATAAATTTGACTCAACCAATCATCCATTCATTCATCTTTTACAGTCCTTAATGGTCAGCCGTTCACCATCAACTCAAAACTTGCTTTTCCCTCTACAAGTCTGTAAAAACTAGTAAGGATAATATTAACGATAATAATATGTCTGCCCAGGCTGTCTGCTCAGTAGTTGATTCCGTGACCCGGCCTCGGCTTGAATTTCCATAATAGCTTATTCCACCACCCACCCACACCGTCACTACAACCACAGCAGTAGGAAATCCATCAAGTCCTGCAGGCAGACACAATTTGACCCCAAACAAAAGTTCATCTCCCTACTTTTCAAATTGATTCGTCAGTTGATTGCTTTACGTGATTTCATTATCACCTCTCCTCCCTCCCTTCAGAATTCCTCGTCCTCTTCATCTCCAGTCAAAATTTTGATGCTTTTCTCCAAAAATTCTGCCAGGCGAGCCTGCGAAACCCACCATAACATGTTTTCAAACTCTGGCTTGTCCTCATGAATTTTGACATGCGAGACCAGTAACTCATGCATAAATAACTATTGGTTTCTGCATTCCGTTGTGTCTTTCCCTTTCGCCTTCCAAACTTTGCATTCTAAAAACTCTCCGACATAAAAAGCGAGGAAAGATGGGATTCTGAGGGAATGGAAGATGGGGCATTTTAACCCCGGAGATCTGCTGGATGCTACAATAAGGGCTTGGGTGTTCCATCCATGAATTCTTTATGCATCCAATGTGTGTGTCGGCCTCGACTTTGGATGGGGGGATCCGATGTCTAAGGAATCAGATCTGTAAATCTTGTTGTATTATTCCAGCATTGGATTACGTCTATAAAAAAAAGTAAAGTCAGGTCGAGCCGAGTCGGAGAGTTCAAAAAGGGCTGGACGGCTGCCGTCGGCGTGTCGATCCGGAGCGAAGGTTAAGTTTGGAACTGGGGAGGCATGGGCGGCATAGTGGTCTTTCAAATTTTTAATAAGGGCCAAGATTCATTTGAATGAATTCCTGATTGCTCCCCTGCCTTGGACAGGGAAGGAAGTAACGACGGACGAGGTACTGTACTTGTAACGTACGTACGTACGTACAGGTGAATAAAAAATCATTCTTTAACAGCCACGTTTCTTTTTTGGATGAGGAGGGAAGCCTCCGGCTTTTGGATCTAAGAAATGAATCTTTATTCCACCACTCTATCCCCACGCATTTTTTACCTGTTCGTCCATACGTACGAGTACCTTTTCCCTTTGCCACTTGCTGTTATGTTGGAAGTCCACCACCTCAACCAGCCCTACAGTGGAATGTACTAACTAACAACACTCGTTCCCAAACAAACATTTATCTACTGACTCCACACTGGGTCACACGAGACGAGGATCCGACGGACAGTGCCAATTTTGTTTTATTTTACGGTTTTTTTTTTAAAAAGAATTACCATTTTTGCAGCTTGTAAAGATTTTTAAAATAAAAAAATAATTACAATTAATTAGAGGGGATTTCCTCAGTAATTAGCAATTTAAATTGGAGTAGGTGTATGAGTGAGTGGCTGAGGAAATTGATTGGATTTGAGTTTGAGTTGTCACAAGTGAAAGTTGTTGGCGTGTGTGCCCTGTAATCTGACCCTGTGTGTTTGATATGCGATCCTTGCTTGCATGCACCCACCAGTTCCTCATTAAAATATTATTTGTTGTGCCCTGTGTTTGACACTTTGTGGAAACTTTTTTGAGAGTTTGGTTCCTTGAATCCCGGCGGAATAGCTGGGAAGACGGAAGGGCGTGAAGATCTTCTGCATGTGACTTGGACTCAAATTTCTTCCCGAAGGTTCGTCGTTACTTGATTTTCTTCACAATATTAGTAAAATCCCTGGCCTAGTTAAAATATCTGTTCCTTAAAACTCGTCCTGGGAACGTAATGTAGTTCAAAGGGCGAATTATAGTTTAGGTAGTCTTCAGAAGGTATAGGGGAGTTTGACGCGTTGACAGGAAGAGCAATTAGGTTGCGTACATGGGATCATGGCTCCTCCGATCCATCCAGTTATTAGTTACAAACATTGAACCTGGATTTTGTGCAACCTGTTTTATTAGTTGTCGAGTTATGGGGGCCAGTAAAAAGTATGCACAATTGCCTCGTTTGACTTCTTTTTTCCCCCTGCTCGTCAGCAGCAGCAAGCAGCTTGCTCAAAAAATATGATCCTTATGAGACCCCACTACTTACACAAGTACATTTGTCTTGATTTAATGCTTCTCAAGTTTTCCCAGATTACTAATTCGTGTGTTATAAACTAATTAATTATTTTGTACCCTGAACGAATGCGGAATACGGATGTTCCTACATGTGCACTCTTCAAGCATGAAAAAAAAACTTGCACTCCGATGCAGAAAAATAAGTAGTGCTTGTTTAAGTGAAGCGAGGTTTTTAAAAATTTGAATTTGCTGTCCTTTTGAGGAAGGATTTCAGTTTGAAATGCCGGATCCACCGCTCTGAATAAATATTTGTGCACTTCGTGCAATGCATTCTTGTTTAACCGGCAAAAAAAATGAAGCGGCTACAAGGGAACCCTACATTAGATTATATGTGGTGAAGGATTTGCAAAACCCACTTTGATAAGAATGGGGTCAAGCATTTGAAACGGAGATGTGGGACCAATAATAAAATTCAATGGGATGACATGGGAATTCTACTCTCCTTCCAGCAACATCTTCCGTATCATCTACTCCTTAAATCCAAGTATCGTTACATATCGGTCCTCCTCCTCAAATATTGTCCTTGTCATTTATCAAAATAGTATATAGTGGCTTATTTTATTTCTGAATTTCATTGAATTGCGGATGCCCGGAATTTTGTATACATCTCATTGAAGATGTGAGGATTGGGTTTGAGTTGAAGTCGAATTCAAATCCTTCCAATCTGGAATCAAATAAGACTTCAAATTTAGAATTACAAAGTAATGCTTGCTGGAATGCTCAGAAATAAAATAAAACGGGGAACCACTGCGGGGTGAATGTAAAATTCACAAAAGCACGGGGATATAATAATGCCACAAAAAATGAATCTGAACAAGAATTAAGGAAGAGCTCAAGTCATAACTTTGGATTTAAGATTTTGGAATAGAAAGCCATTGTCATCCTGAGGCCCTTGTTTCCAGGATTAAATTCTGACTTTTTCCTAGGATTAAATAAAGCCTTCAATTCTTTATGTGACTTGCTCCGAAGGGATTGGAGGGATGGGAATGGGCTTTGCAATAAATACACTTCCGAATTCCACCCTCTGACGTAACAAACAACAACGATTTCAATCCATGAAATATTTTACTCTACATTCCTAGTAAAAGTGGGCTAGTCATTAAAAGTGAATCAATAGCATTAATCTGGACTTGATACTCACTATGCAGAGCAGAGGTCCACCTAAAACTTCATAATCCTTACCCAATTTCAAGCTCTACATCTTTTTATGTATACTTTCACCCTGGATTTGGATTTTGGGGTGTGAATCCTATTAACATTCCCGAGCACAGGTAATTATGGCCTTAGCACGTACGTACCTACATCCATTTTGTAAGTTGTGTGGATCAGAGCGGAGAATAAGGCTGCGGCGCCTGCCTGTACTGTGCCGGCCGGCCTGTGGGCAAACCATCGAATTCCAATGCCTTCCTTGTTGAGGAATGGAAAAATATCCCAAGGTGAACCCAGTCCTCCGTAATTCATTAAATCCAAGGCAAGGATAGAAATAAATTTTATTTCATGTTGAGGGCGTCCACGTGCGGTCAAAGATGGACGGAAAAATTTTTCATATCGCATTGGCTGAGTTAACGAGAAACAATTACGGAAAATATATTTTGGTGTATCACCCGCCTCCCACTCGCTGACGGAAATATTGGACTTGAATTCTTTTCCATGTAATTAATTATTCTGCCTTGTTGTTCCTATGCTTGAGTGGACAATATACGAGGACTTGATGAGACTTTTTTTTTGTGATGAGTTTCATGAGAGGAAAAAAGTCTCTCGATTTGTAACATTGTTCTATTGTGAAGTCACTCAGTTTCTGCTCTTGAAGAAAGGAAAGCATGATTCCTTTGCCATTGAACTCCATTCCCATTCCCCTCTTCCTCACATTATCATTTGTATTAAAACAAATAAGATCCTCAAGTCAAATGAATGGCGTACAGAAATTACTTTCAATTCATTCTTTAAATGCGGAACCTCCATTTCATTTTTTATCCCAGATCAACTCAATTTATTTTAGTTCATTATTATTAAACCTTGGCTCATAAAACAACGGCAAATGACTCGTACATGATGTAGAGTGGAGCTTGGATCGTGCATGCAAAGCTCTTGAAATCTTCCCATTCCTTCCCATCCACAAAGCAAGCATGGAAACATCATTTTTTTGAAGGCAGCGGCCAAGTGTGAAGGTGATTCAACCAAACAGTTGTTTTTTTTTTTGGGTTTAAAATCTGATCTCCAACATAACACGTACAAGGTGTTCCGAGAAAATACATTTTGACTACTGCATTGATCGGACACGTCGAACGGAACTCGATGCTCCTAACTCACATTACATTAATCTCAGTCCCCACGTTGTCTTCGGGCCGGAGTCGGCTCCTTGTGTTTTTACACGTGTGCGTGCGTGGAAAAGCTATTTGAAACACATTATTGGATTTTACTGCTGTTTTTCTATTTGAAGATGTCAGTTGCATGGATGGACGCTCAGATACGGAGTCAGGAAGTGGAAAATATATTGCACATTACTTCCGTGTAAAGTCCAGGGGAATTCTACACAAAATTAAAAATCCATTCAGGCGTCAGTAGACATTGACTTGATATTTTTTCTTCGACGCGACACGATGCGACGTCTGGGTTACTGACTTCGTATTCAAATTGGAAAATAAGATGGGGAGGAAAATGGGAATCCGGACCGAAGTCTCGTCTTCTTCGTCGTCGTCGTCGTCGTCGCCTCATCCCTCATTTTTATTCCGCGGATTATTTTGTATTCCGCAGTTGTATTTGAGTCCTTCCAATAAATTTGTAATAATAGACCCAGCTTCCTTGTTCTTGTCTTCGTTATGACTACCACCACACGCTCCTCCATTTCAAGAATATTACGTACAACATTTCATCTCATTTATTCATCTTCGTATTCACGGAGCACGACGACGATGGACTGACTCCACACCGCACCCACACAATTCCCATACAGGCAAAAATCCAATCCTCAACTCCTTTTGTTTACGGGGAAATATATGACAAAATGTAAATGCAGATTAGATGGGTATTTTGCAATCATGCTCGACGATGGATTCGCAATGGTTAAAATCCACCATTGTTTGCATTGGAAATTACACACTGCTTAGAGTAGGGCGATCTGAGCAACCGATCGGCTAGCCAGTCAGTCTGTCCATCTTATGTTTACAAATTCACAAATGACGGAACAAAAAAGTGACGGAACCACTTCCGAACTCCCCATCCATCCAATGGGCAGAAGGTCAATGAAACATTTCTAGTTTGTCCCCCATCTTCCTCAACGTCTCCTTTGCAATTTGCAGTTTGCAGCTTCTTCTTTTCAAAAACTCTTTTGGTCTTTTTTTGGTGAAGATTTTTTCACGGATGACTTGCTGGTCGGTTAGGTTCCTACGTGACGTGACGTGTTGTTGATGAGGCTTTTGTGCATTGGACTTTTTTTTAACGTGCAAGCACTCCCGGACATTTGCTGATTACTATTAAATCTTCCCTTCCGAGGAAGGATGGATCCGAGAGGGTAGACAGTCCCCTTCATTATTATTATATTATTATCCATTGTGAGGACTCAAATTGGAGACATGTGAGCCCCGGGCTCACGAATACTTTTTCTTTGTACTTGTACTTGGACATCCTGGTTCCTATTCCTTCCTGGATCCACGACTTCACCTGTACTTACTTGTATTTGTACATTAGACTACATTTACTTAATGGTAAAATAGATGGATGAGATGGAGGAAGGGTCAAACTCCTTCTTGAATACAATTCGTCCTCTTAGAAGTGTAATCAAATCCTGTCCAGCTTTTCCTCTAGCCTTTCTCCTTGCCTATTCAACAAGTGTTTTCGTGGGCTTCTTTTTTTGGAAGGAAGAAGAACAATCGAGGGGAATCCTTCCTTCCCCCAGCCTCCGTCTCAACAAGGTTTTTTTTTACAATGTCATCCTTTCAAATACCCTCCTTTTCCCAAGAATCAATCAATCTACGAAATTGAGACTCCCGTGGTTTCCCCGCATCCTCATTCTCTGCTTTTTGCGGAAATCGTATGTCTTGAGTCCACACAAAAATGTCACGGATTCTCCACCCAGAAGAAAACGAGAGCGGATTTCGGGTCGGTAATAATATCCCTGTTTAAGTAGTAAAGATCTTCCACATCCCCAATACCTTTTCTTCCACATTGAGAATACTTTAACTCAATATTTGCACAATTGCAAAAGGAAATCCCTTCTATTCGCAAAAAGGAAAAATCTCTCCGTGTATTCTCGACACTGGTACTACACACCACACTTCCGTAGAGCCAGGTGCGGTGCACCATAATTCAAATTGAATAGCGGAAATCGTATGTCTTGAGTCCACACAAAAATGTCACGGATTCTCCACCCAGAAGAAAACGAGAGCGGATTTCGGGTCGGTAATAATATCCCTGTTTAAGTAGTAAAGATCTTCCACCTCCCCAATCCCTTTTCTTCCACATTGAGAATACTTTAACTCAATATTTGCACAATTGCAAAAGGAAATCCCTTCTATTCGCAAAAAAGAAAAAAATCTCCGTGTATTCTCGACACTGGTACTACACACCACACTTCCGTAGAGCCAGGTGCGGTGCACCATAATTCAAATTGAATTCAACAATTGGGTTGATGCAAAGAGCAGAGGACCAACCATGTGGGAATTGGCATACAAGAAAGCCACAAACACAATTCAATTCACACACACACAAAAAAAATCAGTTCATTACGAGCTATCCTTTCCGCTCATTGAGAAATTAACAATGAATTATCACCTAGATTTCACTGGCAAGGAACCATCCTCATCCATGGCCATACATGGCACAACACATGGAATCCCCCTCTTGTCGCCCACAACACAATGGAAAATTGTAATTGCATTACTTTAGTTTAATTTATAAAAGTCTGTCATGTCCGGGAACGGACTATGCTACGTGCATATGTTTTTAAAGAACAAATCCTGACGTGGAGCCTAAATTCACATCCTCGTTCTCAACACATGGCCATACAGGGTAGGTAGGCCAATAAAAATGTTGAGAGAACAATCAATCAAATTAAGAATTGAGTGGAGTGAAAGCAATTCGGAATTTTTTTCCATAGTTGGATGAAACGGACGTCCATCTCTCTCTGTGGTCGACCAATTGTCTGTCTGGTTGTGGCTTCGCCATAAGTGGGATGAAAGTTTTTGAAGTCGGGGATTCCATGTGATGCAATTTTTCCGGAATTGGAAGGGGGAGGGAGCACAGATACACCAGTTATGTCATATTGTGGTTTTGGAAACAGGAAATGGTTATTACCGTTTAGTCTTCGTTCCTCGACTAGCGGGTCCGAGCTAAACCCTCAATCCCCAAACTTTTGTCAATAAACAAATAAATATTGTCCGTTTATACGTAAGGATAATGTAATTTTCTTCTCCTTTCGTCTTGGTTTGGTTTCGCCAATTTTGGCAATGGACCTCTTACTTAAATACGCGTGGAAAATCCATAACACAGCCAAGCACACCGTATCACCACATATTAAAACGGCAGGCCAAGAACACACGCTCGTCTATTTATAGTTATTCATATTTTAACACGGGCCATGGCTACCGCTATTTTCAAAGTTTGGACTGGCTGGGAAAGAGGAAAAAGATTAAGTGTAGCTGTTCTCATCTGGAGTTTCCTAGTTACGAGGTTGGAAGGGAAAACCCGACTTCTCGGAGCAGAAGAGGTTGGGAGGAAAACCATGTGGGAAAGTGGAGAAAATTGATAAATTAGCAGAGTTGGGTTGATGGGACTGAAGGGAAGGAAGGATGAGGTATTGGTAATTAGGAAACACGACCACCAAAGTCCTACTTCATTCAAACTCCCACTCACTCAGGAATTCGTTTTACGTAATACCATCCGGATCTCAATACTTGAAGCTCATTTTTCAAAGGATAAAAAAATCCAAAACACCTTCCGTCCAACAGGATCCTGGATGTCGTCTTTCCGTCAGGATTGTATTTTTTCTTCCATAGCATCGTCTCTTTCCTTGCAAATACATAAGCTTGAGCTCATTCAGGTTCAAAGTCCCTATGATTACTTTACAGCTTACGGGAACACAGGGGAAAGGGATAGGATGCATTCACCTGAGACAAATGAATTTCTTTAGAAATTTTTTGAAGGAATAGAAGAAGTGGCAAAAACTTTAGCGATGGGGATGGCGATGGTTTAGTGGGGCCTGTAACTTCAAAGGACATAAATTTTTACTTGCAATTTAAGGTAGTAAGAAGTGGGAAAGGGGATTCCGGGAATTTGGGATTGGGACCCGAAGTCTGGAGTCTCAAAACAAGTTTCCCAATTGTAATCCTATTCGCAAAGTTAGAATTACAATTCCCATGCAATTGTGTTTCCAAAGTTTCTACCAACTCCTTGTATCAAATTACTGTATTTAGTGGGATTCAAATTCCCGTGAATCCGACAAATTGGGATCCTGCAAAATAGTTTGTGGTTGGGGGGTTAGATTCCAGCTTAATTAAGGTGAAAATCTGACTCCATTTGACAGCAGGTTCGGTTCATCTGTTGAAAGGAAATGGGAGATGGAGTGATTTAAATTCCACCTCATTGCACTGGAGCACTTCCCAACCCAATGTTGTGGGTGTACGCGCATGCAGTTTAAAAGAATTCCAGTAATAGTTAGATTAGAATAGCCGCATAGTTTCCACACCGACTCAGCATGCACCAAGATTTTAATTGGAATTAATCAAGGAGACAAGGCTTAACATTTTATTTCCCAACTTTTCCGAATTAAATCAGATTTGGGAGATTATAGGAACAAGTTTCCAGGTTGAATGCTCCAATTTGTACGGTACTTTATTTCCGTTGACAATCCGTAATTCCCACATTTCACATTCCAACGAAAGAACGGCGTCCAAGTCAGGTTTTTTTCCTTCAACGACGCGACGTCACTCAAGGAGAACAATTTGTTTTTAATTCCCCGACGAGCAATTATTTTACATTAATTTCTCATTGTTTGGAAAAATCCCTTTGTTTGTCGTCGTGCAATTGTACATTTAAAATGCGGGAAACGTTAATTATGTCCGTAACTTGTTTAGTTCTTCCCCCATGTGAAAAAAAAATCCGGTAAACCGTTCACCTGACCTTATATTATGATAATGACGCGAGCGAATCTGATCTGCATCCATGTAATGTGCAACTACAAAGTCCCTTAATTGTACACATGAATGCCTTGGTAGACCACTTTAATGAATAAATCAAATCACATCAAACGGGGAAGGAATTAATGGATTTTATGTATTCGAGTCGTGTCCTTTTCCTTCACTTCAACACGTTTCAGGGGTTCCACTAAATAAGAAGGATGGATTAGGTCATGCGGAGGGTGCTGGCTGTGCATGAATGAATTGTTGAGTGGGAAAATAATTAACGGTCATGTCTGTGTAAGACAAAAATATTTATCAAGTGTACTATTTATCAAAATAAGGGCAAGGAAGGGGTGTGAAATCCGTGTGAAATCAGTTGATTAGGAAATCACTTATTTAATTTAACTCGTTAAGCTTCGTTGCGGTGCGGTGCGGTGTAAATGGCATCACATGTATGGGTGGTGGAGTCGGGGCACCATTATATGCAAATACGTACGTACATACAACACCGAGTGTGATTTTCAGAACTTAACGGCTGTTTTCTGGCACTTAAAATACCATAAGGGTTTGCTGAGTGACGGGATGGCTGTGCCGGTGTTGTAAAAACATTCGTGGAAGAAATTAAATTCACAGTTTGAAGCTTTGGAGGGAACGTGATGAGTCCAGGTGGAGTGGCAATATATTCTAAAAACCTTTCATTTCATGGTATTAAATAGAGTTTATTATGGGTGGTTATTGTATTTTGAAGGCGAGCCTGCTCCTGTGTCATTTCCTTTGCACACTGGGTTGGTCGGTGGGTCGTAAGAATAATTTTAAAATGTGGTAACTCTCGTCTCCGGTTAACGATCCGATCCGTGTCACTGGCGTGTAGTTTGAATTATGCACGGGGAAATACCCTACCACATTATTTTTGGAATGATGTGCCCATAAAATGTTGAAAATTAAATACTAACTGTACACCAGTAATAGGAAACTGAGGTACGTACATCTGTAGCCCTGAAGACTATAAAATCTGCTATTTATTTCACCTGTCATAGTTTGTCCATTAACTTAAAAGCGGATGATGTTTCAGGGTGATAGGCCGCCGGCTACGTTCCTCTTCAAAATTATTTTTGACGGACTGATATATGTCCCATTCCAAATCCTTAAACTGATAATGCTTATTTTAAGTTTTTGCTTGGATTCGCATGTCTCTTTATCTTGACTCGTATTGCAAAGATCTGGCTGGGACAGACAATGGAATGTATAACTATAACACGGTGAGGTATGAATAACACGAAATGTTTGAGGTCCATTTCCCTTCTGGCCCATTAAGGCTCTGGCATCGGCTTCTTGAATCCCAGCATTGGCCCTGACTGTGAAATGGAAGAGACTCAAGTAAACTACATTTTGATTAATACTAATATTGTGCACAAAAGCGAAGCTAAGTTTAATTCTTATGATTGTATGTATTCAAATGTGAGGATGGAATATGATATCGGTGAGTGGGAAGCGGTAAAAGTGCATTTAGCACATCTAATATACACCAAGCTAACCTAAAAACCCCCTTCTGTCATGGAATTAACAGCACACGACATGACTCCATTGGAAGGGACGCGGACTCCGATCGACCGACCGTCGTCACCGTTCCATTTTGATTAAGACTTCGTCGCGTCCCTCCTCGATTATTATTCTTGACTGCAGCAGAGGTGTGGACTAATTAAACTGATCGGAATCCTTGACATTTCATTTGCTATACATTACCTTGATGCGTCTGGTGCATTTTGCATTCAAACTTCGTACCCTTCCTACTTCCCCGTGCTTTGAATTCTCTATTACCTTTACTTGAATTTTCACCCAATTTAAACTTAAATGAAAAAGGAAAACTTTGAAGGACTTCTCTCCCCGCCTTTGAATTACAAGATGGGCGTGATAAGTTGTACTAATTTGTCAAGCAGAAGTTCTATGGCACTCGTCAGCGGATTCCGTACTAATCCAAATAATACAAGTCGATGAGTGGAATTCAATTAGAGTGGCGTCCTTCAAAGATAAGCGCTGCTTTTTTGCGCTTTCTGTGTCAGTTTGACAGATTTCTCCGTGTCTTCAAGTTTTACACCTCCATCGCATTTGATTTACATGATAAATAATTTCTCCCCCATTTGCCTGTGACGATGCAAATATTATTTTTATTGAAGGTAATTAAAGTGCATGTACTGTGAAATTCCTTACCGGTCAAAACTAAGAACAAGAGGGAATGGGAGATAGGGATCTTGAACTTCTCAAATAAAACTAACTAATATTCCCATACAAATTATCAGAACAATGCTCCATTAGTTTCCTAGGAGTAGGTCATTAGAACTGGGTTGGTTGCGATGAGTTTATATTGTGAAAACTGACTTGAAGAATTGAAGTAATCGCTTCACACTCATTTTTTTAAAAGACAAAACGATTTTAAATTGCAGAGTTACTATCAACGCTCGGCGACTACGCGTCATCCGTATCCCACAGAATTGCGGAAAAAGAGGCATGCAATCATGAAGGAGACTGATGATTTTCAACGGGATGACGATGATTGTCAGGAATTATATGTTTTTCACCAGGTGAGCCATTCCTTTTACTGATTCTTTATCCTTAGAACATGTACTATAATTACAAGAATTAGGTTTGGAATTGTATATGTGGTTTGTCAAGTATTTCTGGGAAAAACATTAGTGACACAATGACAGAAATTGTCTCACTTACATTGTTGTTGTTTTTATTATTCTCAACATTTACGCACTTACAGACACTAGCTTACATTAAAGATATACATTATGAGTAGGATTTTCAGTTAGGGCGCAGTTGCTTTTGAGTTAACCTTTGATAATTGAAGCGGAGGCGGTCATAGATCACAGACTGAAAAGCATTGGTTTGAATGGATTAATGTTTACCATTATTTTTTGACGCGTAGTACGGGGGATTTCCATTGGAAACGCTGCCCGAAGTGAGTGAAGATGAAAGCAAACCCGAGGAAAGCACTAGATCATCCCATCACCTCAATCCCACAACCTACAACCTGACGGGGGATGAGAACAATAAGTGTATTCACTCCCTCTCAGTCGAAAGTCAATTGTCAGACAAAATTGATTTTGAGAATGAGAGTGAAAAAGTGTCATCCCTTCAAGCCACGATCCGTCAACTTCAAGACGAGTTGAGAGAGTCCAAAGAGCAAAATGAACTTCTGGAATTTCGACTTCTTGAACTGGAGGAATTTGACTCACCTTCAAATAGGGTAAGCAGATTCTCACTTTCCCGTCCACTCCACTCACTCACTCGTCACATTCACAGAATTCTAAACAGGGAAAGCGAATGCTAAACAAATGCTCAAATTTACCCCTCATTTGTACACACACACACACACCAATTGCATCCACTTCGCAATAAAATAAATTCTTTGTTCCTCCGGATTTCAAATACAAACAATATTAATTCCGTGGACCGTAAAATTCTATTATTAAGAAAGGGAAAGTTTCCACTTACGCCCAAACGAATGCATGCATTCACAACCATTAATTGTTCCAAGCAAGCATCGCACCAACTGCATATTTGTTAATTCCTGGAATGACTTGCATGTCAAAATGAGGAGCGAAGCATCTGTACAGTTCTGCTGTGCTGTGCGTGCATCCGTGAATTTTACTACTTGGGATCCCCGAATCAAAGCCAATTCCATTTCACGGCATAGATTAGTATTTCCTTTTTGGCCCAAGGACTCCGTGGTCAGAATGTGCTGGGGGGACATTATATTCGCAGTAAAACATTGCATGAATTATTCATTTGATTGCTCCGGAATTCCGTGGATTTATGAATCCTACTCACCCCATAAAAGTACAATCGTTGCCCGGAATATTTTGAATTATCTTGTCTCCAGCCCTTGCCCAAATTTCGTCTGGTATTTCCAAAAAGCTCACAAACGAAGTCAAAATTTGTTGTAAAAAGTTGTTAGTTGACATTATGAATGAATTAATATGCGTGTCGTGCATATTTAAGGTCCCTTTTCACTTTTTTAAGACATATACATAACGACTTAATAATTTTTATAGTTATTAATTTTCCTTGTCGCTAGCCTGTCATAAAGATGACAAGGAACGTGTCACACGTCTTTGTAAACCTCACTCCAAATTGGATACTTGGACTTGAGTTGAGGAGAGAAAACAATCCTTGATGATTTGAGTGTGGTAGATCCCACAAAGAATTCCAAACAATTTTGCGCCCATTGCCACTGCACCACAAATTTGGTGGGAGTGAGAGTTTAGTTGTTTGGAAGAAGCCATGGGGTGAATTAAACGGAGATTGAATGTGGGACACTACAGCGTGTAACATGTTTTCATTAGTGGAGTTGGTTCCCCGTAATTGCTTCATTAACGCACTGCATGTCATGGATGAGGGGCGAGTGTCCAACACGTTTAATTACGTACGGTTCTAGTCGTGCAGTGCCGATCCGCCGCGGTCGGCACTGCACCGGCCGGGACACACATAAAAATCTGCATTTGTTTCAAATCCCCATGCAACTTTATAGGGGCTAGCCGTTGCCACACATGTTGAAGTTCATAAATAAACTTTCCTTCAAATGATGAATTTGATTTCCTGTATTGTGCAGTGGCAGTGGCTAAGGTTCACCTCATGTTTACACACCTAAAATTCTATTTCCGCTTTGGTTCAAGGTTCCTGATCCGAGAGCCGTGGTCAGCGGCGTGGAAGAATTACAAGGCGTCCTGTGTGGAGCGGAAGTTTCATCCGAAGCCACGGTGAGTAGATATTTTAATTGTAGGATAAATATTTGTAATTTTGTGAGGTCAATTCTCCCTACATATCGTACCCACCGTTTTACTACCTCCCTCCTTCAACGGGATCCAATTCCCTTTCCTTGATCTCATTTTCTTAAGGGGATTCCCTCCTTTTACTATTATTTCTTGTCCCAATCACAATTCTGCAAGATCAGCCTTGCATAGTGGCGGCCTTAGCAAGAAGTGCAGTAGTCCTCCTAGAACGGAATTAAGCAAAAAGGAATAAAATCCCCAGGATGCAAACTTTTAATTTTTTTACGATTTCGTATTTCCAACGCCGCGGGAGAAAGTTATGAGGTTGGCTGGCTCCACGGCACGGATACACTCACGTACATAAAACGGGGAACCCCACTCTCCCAAAATGTCAAGCTTTATCAAAATTCGTAAGATAATAAAAAGCAAAAACTTTGAAAAGATAAAAGGGAATTGTCTAGATGGAAAACAAAGGGGGAGGGAACAAGTGAATGACCTCCGTTTGGATAGAACACGCAATTTGTGCAACAAATTTATACAGCATATGAGTAAAGGGGATGCATGGCCAAGCCATGGCTCCTACAATGTTTTCAGTTTGTTTCCTCTGGAGAATCTTCAGTCCTTCATCCATCCCAAAAACCTTTCTTCCTCCCCATAGGATTGAATTGAGTTTGTTCCTTTAAGCCAAAAACTTATTTATTAACTCATCAAATGATACTTGACCCGGAAGTCCAGCAAATCCCTTCCAACCCTGTCGCCAATGGGGAAATATAACAAGGATGGGATTGGATTTTGAGGATTTCACCCGGAATTTCATGTCGATGGTTTGGTAGGGAAACCTCCTTTGGTTGTGGATTGATGTAATTGAGAAAGTTTTCCTGGGGAAAGTCTTCCGTGTGGGTATTTTGAGAGTACAAGGACTTTGGAGATAGGGGTGGACTTGGATTGCATGCATAGGCATGGCCGGAGATGAGTTTGAAGCTACGAAACAACTACTAACCTTCGCTCCAATAGATTTCTCAAGCGATTGCACTAAAGCGGCATCAATTTAACACAATGTCAGGGATGTAAAGACCACTTATTCTGGAGTGGCGGACTGAATCTTTCATTTCTTCAGTTTTTCCACCAGAAAGATATATGGCGTGGAATTTAATTTTCTTCTCTCATCTAATACATTGCATGGCATCCAGGGCCAGGGCAGAGAGCCCTTCAACTCCTCCACCGCAGGCAGAGCATATATCCATGGCACGGATAAACACGGCAAGCTAATAACGAATAAATTATTCAAAGCTTTTTGGATCCATCCCATATTTCCACACCCGCTGTGCAGGTTTTCTAATCATTTTCACCGTTCCTCCCCGAAAAGTTGAGGTTTCACAAAATGCATGCACACTACGCCATAAGGTTCCCCCTGTTATTAATTCATCCTTCCTTAATTGGAATAAATCCAATTTACGTACGTGCACACACACCTGGGCGCCCTTGAACATATGCTTCAACCTCGGAAAAACAAATCTAAAAACCCGCTATGTACTTTGTAGCAGCGTATGTGTAGCAAAATAAATTAAAAGTGAATCTACAGCACGCCGCCCTTTGCCCTTGCAATTTGCAATGCCTTTCCTCTGTTGATCACAATTAGGACAGAAGCATTGGACAGCGTGTGTGTCCAATGTCAAATGTTTAATTGCCACTTGTTGTTTTATATTTCCCTTCAGAACAATGGGGACTATGAGAGCAGCAATAGTCACTCGAGTGTGGCGGAGTCGAGGAGTTCATGCAGTGACTGCTCCGAGTCCCTCTCATTACAGGAGAGCGGGATTTTTGAAAATCAATTCAGTGAGGACCAAAGTGGGACAAGTGGACGGAGTGACGAAGTGGGACGAGAGTTGGCCACCCTGGCTTCACAAATTGAGAGTTTAGTCCTCAGCTTTGGGGATGGGCTTTCCCCCATCAAATCTGACATCCCTAATCCCCATAAACGGGGGGTAATTGGAAGTCCAAGGGGGCGGGCGGGTCACTCGGATTTCCCATCTGAACTCAAATCCTGTCGTCAACGGATCCTGGAATTTGAGAGACGATTATCAAAATTCACGGATGTGACCTACATGCATAGTTTAGAAGATCGGGTCAATTCCCTCATCCAAGAGAATCGGAGGTTGGAGGAAGAGCGTTCGGAGATGGAAGAAGCGGAGAACGACAGTCGCCATCAATTCCAAAGGTATGACTTTGAATCCTTAATCATTCGACTCGAGTCATCCTTGTATTAATATTCTAATTACGTAGTGAATGCAAATCTATGTGCAATGCAACGATAAAGTCCCACCGGGATCCGTTTGATTTCCATGTTTATTTTCCACACATTTCCTTGTCCTCCTTTTCCCGGTCCGTCCGTCTCCTCCAGACGAGGCAGACGGCTTTCGGCTCCGCTGTATTTCTTTATGGTCCGTGTATTTGCGTGGCTGGGACTGACGCCACACGGGATGAATGCAATTGGAGTGGAGGAGAGATGAGAAAACTCAATTTGAAATCCAGCTAACCCCCCAGTGAATTTGTATGTTTCTTTGTATAGATTAGAGGAGAAGATGAAGGAGTTGAAAGGACGGAATTCCCTTCTCCAGCAACAGCTATCAAATGAGAAACGATTTATTGAGCAACTCCGAATACAAATTCTCCAGCTTCAGGAAGGAGAAGAGGAATTGTGTGCCCAGCTCAGCCGCGTCGAGGCCCTCGCTCAAAATTATGAGCAGAGGAATTTTGAATTGGAGGAGTCTCAGATTGAAATAAAATGTAGTCTTTCCATCATGACCCATTCCTTGCCTCTTCTCGTCCTTTGGTACCTTTGGCGGGCTCGGAACTGTTCCCGCCGTCCACTCCTTTACCGGGAATCAACGGCGGGATTGTCCAAATCCAAATCCATTTCCCCACCTCCACCACCCCTTCCAACCACTCCTCCCCCGAGGCATTCCGCGACTAGGAAGCATAAATTGAAATATGAAATGCTGTTGAACACAATCGCTGAGCCTCAGCTCAAAAAATTGAGGAGTGGAAAAGAGAAACCGATGTGTGGGCTTTGCGAAGGGTCTTCAAACGTGAATGGTGGAAATCCTCAAGTGTTTTGCAATGCGGAGTCTCAGACGACTCAAGATGATTTGCTTCGTGGAGCTTCTTGGATCAGCGGCGAAATAGAAGAATCCTTCAGATCCCAAATTACAGCCCTGGAATGTGAGATCCGTCGTCATGAGGAATTATTTGTTTTGGAGAAAGGGAAACTCCTTGAGCAGCATTCCGCGGAGTTGAGGGCAGTGAGGGAGGGAGCTGACAAAAGGCGTCAAGAGTGTGAGCGGGCGGAGGAGAGATGGGACTGTCTAATTAAAGAATTGGAACAGTTCGCGGCCTCCGTTGCTAAGAATCTTGATGAGGTCCCCGTGAGGCGAGGAAGGGATGACAGCGGAGTTAGGGCAGACGGTTCCGGCGGCTCGACTCCATCACCACAGCTTATGACAACAGAGGCGAAAAATACGACCAAAAGCAAAGGAGAAAGTCTTGTAGCTCACCGAATCCGATCTCTTTTCCCCGATGAGTGGATGTGGCGTGGAAAAGGTTCCAGTCGCCCCTCCGTCTCATCTATGAAACCTGATAGTCCGGAGCCTCAAGTCATCCTCGCTCCATCCATGCCGACGAAGGACTGGTGCCCTCAGAATGAGATGGTCCGACAATTAGTGGATGGATTCGAGGAGCAAGGGAGACGAGAAAAGATGCTGTTGGATGAAATTGATGGATTGAAGTCGGAAATTAAAGAGAAACTCAAGCCACGTGCTGAGGTTGCCAATCAGATGAAGGAGATGAACCACTTGGTGGAGGAGAACAACAGGTTGCAAATGATGTTGTCAGAGTATGAAAGTGCTTGGCTCAACGTCAAAGAATTGGAGGATGAAAATGAGAAGTTGACAGCGGAATTAACGTCCACCGCAACCCTTGAAAGGAGGCTCGAGGAGTCTTTGGCCACTCAAAAGAAACTTCGAACGCGGATTGAATTGCTGGAACAATGTGAGATCCATTGGAAGGAGGCGACGGAGGAGAGCGAGAAAAAGGGAAGGAAGTGTGTTGACGCCCTTCATTCCAAGTTGAACTTCCTGACTGAGGAAGTCGAATTCCTTCGAACCAAATGCTCCCAGCTTCAAGATGAACTCTCCTCTAGGCAAGAGCGGGAGACCAAATTCAAACTAGATATTCAACTTCTCAATTCCAAACTGGAGCTGGCTACCGTGGCACTGGAGGAACGGGAACAACTTCTGGAATCAACGGAGCTCAGTCTTCACTCACAGGTAGCACTTGGGAGTTCCAAAATCTTTCCCCCCAATGCCAAATCAATCTTGTAATGATATCCGGAAAACTTTTTCCGTTAAAGTTTAGCAAAACTTTAGGTTTCAATTTTA
Source organism: Orthonychiurus folsomi (assembly GCA_036851895.1). Lineage (NCBI taxonomy): Eukaryota > Metazoa > Arthropoda > Collembola > Poduromorpha > Onychiuridae > Orthonychiurus > Orthonychiurus folsomi. The sequence goes on from JAAXYW010000170.1 coordinate 32,088, forward strand.
CAAGGTTTTGTTTCCTCCTATAAATATTTATTTTGAGAATTTTTTACGAGTACAACTGTTCGACATGGCTTGGCTGTCACAGTGACGGGCTCTCCTATTATTACTGTTTGGCTCACACGCCGTGTAACATGTTCCATTCTAGCCAATGACATTGCCGTACATTCTTTCTCCAAGTGTTAACTTGAGACATTTTCCGAGTCAAAGGAATTATATTGCTCTCCAAAGGGTCTTAAAGACTGACTTCTTTCCTATTCTGAACAAGATGCAATGTGGCAAAGGCCGAATTTGTTCACCCATTTCAATGCCTTCAGAGGGGCCGCATGCTGCTAGGCCCATTCAGCAATGCGAGACAAAGAACTTTGCCTTCCAACCTTGCATACATCAAGAGAGCAAAGGAGAGCATTTCCTACAAATGCCCATTTCTACTATTTCAAGGCATTCCAATTTTAACATAAAAGCTGGTATTTTCTGGGTTTGTAGCAAATTTTCAACATTTTACCGGTCAGGAATTTGGAATTTCTAGTGTCATTTTTATCTCATGCTTTTACTTTCTTGAAGGTACATGGGTAGTTAGTTCGTTCTAATTATAATTCCCGTGCCGAGTCCACCCACCATGTGTATTATTTATTTTTTTCGCCAGATGTCCAAATTACGGGAAGAATTGAAGAACACTAATCAGCAGCTCGCGGATTCGGATTGCAGTAATGGGATGCTGTCAGAAGAAGTGGAAGGACTCGAAGTACGTCAACTTTTTCCTTGTGCATTAATCATACTGAAATCGATAGCGTTGCAGGTGGCGTAGGAGGCACTTCAGGGATTTCTTCATCAGTAAAATTCTGTATATTTGACGCCTTTCTCTACTCCGCCTTCTATTGTAGTCTTTCTCTCAATGCGTCCTCCACACTCGGAATAACATTCCGCTCTCATTCCATTCATAAACACCCCGTTACCTCGGATTTTTCACTACAACCGAATAAGTACTATTTCCGAGCATCTGCTAATAATCCAATGTATGATTATGTTCCAAACCTTGTACAATTCACTGAATTCAATTAACTTCATTGGATTGAATGCATTCAACCCGTGCAAACGCCGTATTGGGAAATGCATAATGCGATGTAGTACAATGATCTTGACAGAGAATGAGATTCTCGTCCAATTTGATAATCCCATGTTAGTTTGCTGTTGTAATTTATCTTTGATTCTGGCATTGATTAAGTGAATTGGAGACTAGTTGCCCTACTTTAAGACGAGTCGGTGTCTGGGAGTGTGACACATGTGATTGACACCACAATCAGTAGAGGAGGGAATGGTTTTATCACATAATTTATTGTTTCACAGTTTGAGTTCAAGGGATTCTCAGTTATGACCACTAAAATTCATCCGTCCGTTCAAGTATTAAATGCTACAAGTCTCATTCACTCGCCTCCACAAAGACATCATATGGCGGCATTTTGTTTGTTCCTTTCTTTGTACAAATTGATATGTACCCACAGCGGCATGCGTCCAGGTCTATCTGTCTCACGTCCTGAACACCGCCAATCCCATCCACCGTTTTGTCCTGGGAAAACCTAACAGTAATCAGGAACCTGATTCATTAGCTAATTCACTCACGGCTTAACTCTCCCAAAATGGCAATGTCTGTACGTTTCAATCCAGCTGCTATGGTTTGTGCGGTTTGCACATTGTTGTGTTTTCCAATCAACTACTAGCATTATATCTGGGAGGGAATTATTGGTGACCAAACCATTGACTTGCACCGTTAATGTTTTGATAAAACTTCAAGGCAGTTTTAATTTTCAATAGAGTGCATGCATTAATTGGAATTGGAGTTTACAATTCCACACTATACGATTACATTTCATAGATGGTAGAGCGGGGATGGAAGAATAGTATAATCTTGTAGAAAGCCCAGTAAGTCATGAAGCAAAGCTTAAATTCCTCCTGAAAAGAAGGAAGGGATTGTGGAGAAGCTATAAAAGCGAGAATAACTTTTAATTCTCTCTTTTTCATCTCATGTACTATAATCCGAGCATCCAGGAGAGGATGAGGATGGCAAGGACGGAGAATTAAACCCTGGAGATGACAGACCTTGTTCAAACATGCCAGGGAAAGACTAGCATTTCCCCCCCCCCCCCCTACAAAGTTTTCTCAGCAATAATACTAGACCTGCATCTTAACCAGTAGCCAGTCCGTGCAAAAGTAACTCTGGTTTCAGTCCAGACAACAAATTACTCCGGTCCGGTTTTATTCCAAGCTAACCAATGAATTTACAGAGAGCCTTGCAAGACGCATTGGACAACACAACTAGGGATGAGATCCAAATTAAAATCCTGAGATCCGACCTGGAACAAAGTCAGACGCAGGTCTCTCAGTTGGAAAAGGAAATTTTGCTGTTCCAGGGTGTTGGAGGATGCTCGCATCCTAATGACTTGGACGTATTCGCCAAAAATGAAGGAGGACTGATTGGAGTTGCACGAGAAGTCAATGACATATTGGAAATCGTTCAGGTATGAGCCTTTGGCGGGATTTGATCTGAAGGGTTCAGTTTGGCATCAAAATTAATTGCTAAATCTTGCTCTGATTGCCTCCAACCCAATGGACCACTAATTAGCTTGATTTGTTTTGTAACATGCACTTGTATACAGAGCTGCCATCGGTGTAAGACTGCCGTTAGCAAATTGACTGAGGTGTCTGAACAACTAAACACACTAACCTTAATAATGCTCGGAGGGTCTCAACCTGATTGTTGTGTTTATCCGGTTAGATAAGTTTTTGCATATCCTTGAATTTGAATGGTTTGTGTGATGCATGTGGTTAAGTGCGCAAGTTATTTTTCTCAGAATCGTGAATGTCCAAGGAGTCGGGTTTAAGAGAAAAGATACTTTCCCCAAATTGTTTGCTTCCCACAAATTCCGCTATATGGCCCATGGAAAAGGAAACCACATTTATTTGTGCAATTCTGGCTAAATTTAACAATTTTATTTATAAACGCTGTCGGGGAAGAAGTAACAAGATCCGTCGGCTGTATAGCTTGCAGGGTGAATTGGAAAACTTTCATATGTTTGTAGTACGGTTCCCTCCATTAAATTTAAATTACAGGTTTATGAAATCTGATCTGAAATTGAATTTTATACTTTATCGGAGCAGGGAAGGTTGAAATTGGATCGCTTTGAGCAGAGGCCATACCCACTTGTCACACAAGTTGCGAAATGCCGAAGGGAACCTTTCTTTTGCTCCCAGGAAATTTCCAGGAAAGCAAATCTTTTTCACGCTGCTCACCTCATGAGAAGAGATAGGCAGTTGTAACCTACCCCTTACATTCAAATTTCATTCTCTGAGTACCTCTGTATTCCGCGCTTGAGAACACTGGCAAATATTAAACCAAGGAATCCGTTTCAGCTATTATCGCTGCGTCATTTTCGGAGCCTAGAGCTTTTCCTTGTTTCAGTATTTTTGGCGTGGGATGGGTGCCAGGAAATTAAATGCAGGAATTGGCAAGTTCCAAACTTCACCGAAGGGTCTTTCGACCTTAGGATTTGTTGCGGGGGTTGGACCGCCGTACATCTCCACTTACTTCTAAGAAATAGAGTTCACGTAAATTAGAAATGTATCATTAACTTAATGCATTTCATTCATTGAGCTTTCTCCAAACAAGAGCCAGCCTACTAACATCTTAACTCACCGGCAAATAAAAGTCAAGCAGGGTTATAAATTTGAAACAAAGGGGGTACTCCGGCTTATCCGAAACCTGAATCCATTCATGACTATGACTATCTGTATTGACCCACAAGAATTATCACTTTCCTTTGTCAATTGACTTAAATCCTTGTTGGAATCCTGCAAAGCTCCAACTCCCAATCCAGGTTAACGAGTTCTTAAAAGAATGCATAAACGCAGCTGGCCATGTGGCAGGAATTCAGGCTAGCAACAGGAGCGATACTAATCTTGACGGTGAATACAATGGCGGCGACACATGTATTGCATGGTTTGATTTGCATTCGCATATTGGTTGGTGACATTAATTCAACATCTTAATTTAATGGATTTGATTTAACAAAACAGGAATGAGTGATGTGCGTGAAGTGCTTTAAGTTTACTTTGTTGGACGTGTATCCATTTCCATTCTCTAAATGTGATTAATTATTTTTTCAGACTGAGGAACGAGTTCCGAATATGTTAACAAGATGTGAAAGTGAAGAGCAGCTGGTCAACCCACCAACGACAGGAGCGGTAATTAATATATTATTTTATCTATCGACTTCTTGTCTGGAAAATATCTCATTTGACTTGCAAATTACTATTTTGAAATGAGAAAATGTTATCCTGTCCCTCTTTTTACTTGTTCTGGTGTTATTTTTATCTACTAGAGCACCAAGCAGATTCCATCCTCATCCTTGGATCTCCACCAGATTGCCGAAGAAAATCTGACTCTCAAAAGTCATGTGGACAAACTTCAGGCAAATTTAGCTTTGAAGGTAATTCAAAAGAGTTCTTTCGTTCGATACACATTCATATCAATTATTTTAACCCGGGTTAATTTTCGTGAAGTTTCGAAGTGAAGTATTTTCTTTCCTGCTAACATCCAAACTTAATACTTTGGGCTGTGAAGTGTTTTTATTGAGTCTCGTTTGTGAATAACTTGTTTTCATCAAATGTTAGTTTTGCATGTTTTGTGTGTTCAAAGGACACAGAAGTTGAGTCCATTCGGAACAGTGTGGAGGAACTCCGAGCACAAATGACTTCGTCTGCACAAACATTCCTTTTACGGGAGAGGAACATCAAAGAGTGTCATTTGAATGAGGCCTGGTGGTGGAAGTGGCGCTGTCAGGAGAAGAACGACTTAATTCACCTTTTGGCCCGTCGACTGACTCATTTGAGTGCCACGGATATGCACGACTACTTTCTGGATGGAATCCTGAAGGAAATTCGACAACTTCGTGACTCAAATTATCCAGCGGCAGTTGCGGTCACACCAAATACTTCAGTTGAACCTGATTCACCTCAGGATTGCGACTCACTCCTAAGTTTCATCAGCACAGAGAGGAGAAGGATAATGGTGAATTTGCTGGAATTAATTAATATATTTATTAAACCTAAATTAATTTCCAAGATACTTGGATTTGATGAGTGGCTTTGAGCTTTTTTGCTTTATTTTATCCTGAACAAGCTGAGCCCATGAACTAATTTGTTAATCTTTGTAGGATTTGCTGAAGGACACTTGTGAGGAAATTGAGAATCAACTCGACCACCAACAGCAGTATCAAGAATCTGTGGATTTCCGTGTTTTGCGAAGAATCGGGGAAGAGTCTCTTCTCGTTTCCTGGACAATCCCTGAGTTACCAAAAGGGAAACTGGATGGATACGAGGTACGCGTACGCTGTTTCGTGCTCACTCCATTGCGCTTCCAGGCCATTTGCAGAAATGCCATTCATGTTCCCACACTTCTTTCCCCATGTTCCAAAATCCACTTTCCTTCCAAGTGCACTATTCGCGGAGAACAAGTTACATTTAACACCACCTTTCGCTCTCTCCATTATCAATCTTTCTCCAGTCGACCTGGGTTGCCCACCCCATTCATGGATTCGACAAGGGCCTTAAGGCTGGCTCCTACGTGATTTTCATTCCGTGTCTTTTCCTTTCCAATAGATTTCCGTCAACGGCAATATGTTTTTGAGAATTCCAAAACCGAACCGCTACAAAGCACTCTTATTCGGGCTGGACATGAGTGAACCGCTTCTTCTAAGCCTCAGATGCACGGGTGGATTAAGGTTTCAGGAATCGTCAATCACATACATCGCCTGATTGGCTTACTCGCCGAGGAAGTGGACAAACTTTTACGATTTAATTTGCAGGACGGGAGTGGTTGAAATGGAGGAGTAGGGATCTCACCGATTTAACTAGTTTTCGGGAGGGAATATTTGGGGAAGGGTTCTTTAGCATTGAATGGAATAGACAAGTGAATGTGACTGATAACAAGTGCCAGAGATATTTTTGAAGAAGGAATGAATAAAACGTAAACGATGTGTTGCACCGAAATAAAATGCTCCCCGTAATTGGATTTTCATTTCTTATTTTACAAACTCGTTACGTAAATGGATGCAATGAAGGAAAGTCAAGGGCACTTAATTGCATAATGGTTATTATTATTGTGCACGGAATCAAAATCAGTGGCCCAGGACTGACGGCTCATTTTAGCGGAAATGTGTGTAATATTTTCCACTGAAATGAGGACAGGTAGACTCATTCGAATAAAGCACGCACTTCCAGGATTTTTTTACCGTTAACTTCATTCTTGAAGTGACCTTCCAAGATTTTTCCTTTCATCAACTTTATTCCATCGTCCGACTCCCTTTGTTTTGCTCCCTGCACTCTCGAATATCACGTTTTCTTCTGTTGAAGGGAGAGAAGGGGAAGAAAATTCGCAGGACGGACTCTGGAGAATTCCAATGCTTCTCACACGACACACACCCACCACTCTCTCCGTGGCTATATCGATTGACAATAATACGTAATGAAGGTATTCTTCACGTCCTCTAGCCTGTTTTATATAGCTCGGTGTCCCTCAAGACCCGGTCACAGCTCCAAATCTCTAAGGCAGTTATTACTTCGGAACCAACCGGGCAATGGGATAGCGTTATTATGCCTTGTCCAACAGTTGAATTGTAGCATCATGTGTATGTGGGCAATCAAAATCTAAATCTCGTAAAGTAGGTATTTCTCAAGTGAATCGTGTTTTTCCCCAAAAAATATTATATAAATTCATAAATATGTAGCACTATTACACGTCGATTAAGTTCCTGATGAAATTACGCCGCCGAACACCTTTCAAATTTGTTTCCTTAGTCGTCGCTCTAAACTTAGAATGAATGACAAGAAAGACCAATCATAATTGTCCCACTTTCAAGTGAGGTCAATCTCATATTGGATTTATTTTTATTTAATTGTAAGCTTAAGGGACTCACTCAATTTTAGGAGCGGGATTGAGCCTTTTAATTATTTTAGTAGGATTTCCCACAGTGCGCATAAAACGATTGGAGATTGTGATGCAGATGAACTTGCGAGCTGAACTACTGCTGTGTAGTAATAATAATATTCTCTCTCGATGGAATTGGTACAATTACAAAAGATATTACTATCAAAACTCCTGCTGACTTGGAACTATGTCCACACACTCTCCGTGCTTCCAGGTCTCATTAGTTGAGTCGGGAACAAGATTTTAACTAGGATGATTAATGCTACCTTGGAAAGGGTGCGCCGTATCGCAACATTCGCATAAATTCATGCCAATCACTCATCTGGGTATTGTAATCATCCGGAATATCAACATACCATTCTCCAGCTCTCAGACCTCAAAATTGTCGCCAGGGAATGGAAGCAAAATTAATTACATTTAGGTAATTCGTATTTGCAAGATTCCGCTATACTAGCCTTGTATTGCGCTGAGGGATGCATTCAACGCGCCCGTTTATTCCCGTCTACCCTTTATACTCAAATGATGCTTGGCCTGAATCTTAAAATACATTTGGGTCCAGGACTGATACCTTATGCCTACTCTCTACTTATGTAGAGATACTTACTTCCATTTCAGAACCTGTTCCATTCATTTGCTTTGCAGTCGAAATGGAATTACATTTTGAACAAAAGTTGATCTGTGTACATAATATGAGGATACTTTAGGACTTGATACAGCATTTAAAACAACGAAGAATTAAAGAAAAAATCAAGGTCATTCTCAGTTCCAATGTTGTACATGTTAAAATGTTGGACAGTAGATTACGTAACCGGTCCTCCAGTATGAGATGAGTGTTAGACATGGTAGTAGAAGAAAGTGGGAGGACAGGATGAGGCACTGTAATGCAAAATCCTTAGTTGATAGCAGATATATATAAACACGGTGGATTGAGCAATAGTAACACAATCCAGCAAATTGTATTAATCTGTTTAATTGAATGTGCCTGCTGGAAGTGGTGAATCCTTTGTGTGTGTTGTTTTATAATTTACAATGCTACGTGGTTCCCCTGTCTTCTTGTCCTCGTCCAAACACTTTGTCAACACCATCCGTTTTACAGTATTTGACAATCCAAGTTTCCACGCAAATAGATATTCAACGAGAAGTTCGGGAACCGTAGATGTTTCCGGAATTTTCCCACCAATTATTACGCCATTCAACCAGGATGGAAGCATTTCCTGGGCTCAACTTGAGGGCAACATGCGACGCTGGAATAATATCCCGTTCAAGGGTAAATGCTTAAAGTTTTAATACCAGCAATATTAGTCCATACAAGTATCTTCAAGTAATTTACAACAGGTTCCTACTTTTGTATTCAGATCATACGAATGATGCACATTTATAAACAATATTCTAATACCATACGTATTGTCACCAGCTTCTTGCAAACATTAACAATTTCAAAATTGAAATATTCTGTCGACCAATATTTGATAATACTTTATCTGGAAATTCATCCAATCCATCTAAATAGGGCTAGTCGATTCGGTAGAGATCAGAGTCCATTTCAAATAAGCAATGGTCATCTTCAAATCCTTGTCCTGGAGGGAGTCGGACCTTCCTTTGAATTGTAGCATTACACGTGCCGAATCACGGTATCTTGTCTGAATGTTCTTACAATAGCCAAATTATTCCCCTCATAAATAATAATTACCTGAAATACTGTAATGCGATCAGTTGATTGCATACAAACGGAACGGTTCTAGAAAGAAAATGAAATTCGAGTTAAGAGTGATGCTCTTTGATTTGCTTACAGGCTGAGATATCAGATATCTCATTGGCAGATTCTATTTGCATAAGAGTCGAAGAGATGAAGTGTTTACATTTTTTGACTTAAGGGTAAAAGAGATGGAAAGTGCAAAGGCGAGAAAGAAACCAATTTGACCGTTGTGTAAAAAATTGAGACACAGGCACCATGAAAATAGTATCGAGTTGCATGTAGAAATGCTCCTCTCAATCCAGACAATAATGCTCTGGAATAACACGATCTTAGAAAAGGGGAAAAGACGAGCACAGTTTGAAACGGAGGCAATAATGATGAAGGCTCATGTAATCCTGTCGCTTTGACTTTCAATTGCGCCGAAGAATAGGATTCCCTTGAGAGGTGCGAGAATTGGGGTCCAAATTAGTGGTCCTAACTCCGAAAGGAAAGAATAATCCGAAAACATTATTTTATTCCCTTACCCTTCCTCCTCTTTATCCGTAAGTCTGAATCATCTTAAATCGAAATAGGATACGTCGTCATGGGATCAAATGGAGAATCCGTTTCGTTGAGTGATGTCGAGAAATTGGAGCTTCTAAAACAAGTCCGCGGCTTTGCTCTTCCATCACACGTGATTATCGCTGGAACGGGATGCCATGGTAAGTAGTATTCTTTTCTCATTTCAGTTCAAGTTCAACACGTGCTCCTTCATTTTATGGAATGCTCACTTTGAGTACTTGACCATGAAGTGCACTCCAGGCACGGGCCATTCCCATCCTTCCAAGTACCCACGGATTAGGCGTAGGCGAGGTGAGGAAATGCGCTAAATTTAAAAAAATGTGTTTCAGGAACGAAGGCAACCATTGATCTGTGCAAAAAAGTGGCTGAAGACAAAAGCGCTGATGTTGCCCTCGTCATTACTCCGTCCTTTTATCAAAACAGAATGACCGTGAGTATACATAATTTGTAATTTTTGTAGTCCTCCTCTGGTCTAGACTCAAAGGACAGATAACGAGGAAAGATGACAACCCAGCAAGGAAAAGCAATCTTCTTAAAATTGCATACGCAGACTCCTGGCCTTTCAATTTCAACCTTTACGTTTAGCGAAGAAAGGATTTTCCATTAAATCCCCCCGATTGTAAACTCATGGTAATATATACCACGCACATAACAAAGGCTATTGTGATGATTTGATTTTCTATACCCTACAACTACTAATAGAATGGTAATGGGATGGGATGCTCAAAAAATAGAAAAACTGTTTTTTATACAAATGCTCTGGTTTCAATAGTGATCGTAGTGGTTTGGAAATGCACATAATTTAATGTAATTGTTTGCCTTTACGCAGTTATGCAGAATATGGAATGTATTATGTTAAAAAAATGGAATCGATAGCTTATGTTATCATGCATGAGTAAAGGATAGCCTGATAACCGTATTGCAAGGCTAATGTAATTCGAATTTTAGAGTAGCAGATGGGAAGAATTATGGTTTATAGGGCCACCCCCAAAAGTATAACACAGACATGAATGTTTACTTATTTTATTTATTGCAGTGCTAGGTTCCAATTTGGCTTACCTAATTATGTAGGAGACAACTTCACAGATGATTTCATGTGCAAACTCAGAAACCTCTTTATCCTTTGCGCTCCTTCAGCGTGACGACGAAATTTCTCTCCCTTCTTCCGGAAAATGAGAAACAGCTTCCCGAATCAGAATATTCAGGTTTATAGAAAGCTTCCTACGATTGATGGCATTATTATGAATATGAGGTCATATAAATTGGGACAATGGGGGAGACACTTCAATATTAGACGCATAACATTGGTCTACAAGTTAATATTTAGTAAACAACAATTTTTTTTCAATTCTAGAATTCAGCATTGCGATCCCATTTCACCAGCGTGGCAGATGGGAGTCCACTTCCCGTAATTTTGTACAGTGTGCCAGCCAACACAAATGTGGATTTGGGTGCGGATCTAGTCGTGGACCTCGCAAATCATCCCAACATTATTGGACTGAAGGACAGCGGCGGGGACGTACGTAATGGAAAAGAGGATTTAGTTTCTTTAAATATTATCCAGCTTGATTAAATCCATTCTTTGTGGAGAAATGGATGGTTTTGAGTGTGAGGTCGACTAACTTAGTGTGCATTACATGATTGGAATACAGATTGCCAAAATTTCGAGAATCGTTTATGAGACGAAGAACAAGGAGTTCCAAGTTATGGCCGGCTCAGCTGGGTTTTTACTACCGGCGCTCATGATGGGTACGTAAAAGCCTTCCGTGATGAATGTTCTCCGCTCCTACTTTTATACTTAAATCTAATTTCCCATTGACAAATTCTGAGCTCGTGTCTGTTACCCGGTGTACCTTCCGTTTTATGTCTAATGGCCAAATCAAATAAGTTTCTTTCAAAAGTCCTGCTCGATCTCGTCCAATGCCACATGTCTTATGCAATTGAACATGGAAAGGATTGAAGAGGTGGTATGGGTTTAACGGCAGGTTAGATAAGGATTTATCCAAGTGGACCATACAATGTGGCTTAGTGATCGTAACTGTTTTTTTTGGAAAATTCTGAGGTTTTTCTTTTTTTTTCCGACCGTGCATTGTTACACTTTGCAGCAGAGTTGAGCCAAGCTATTAAGAACATGCAGAATCCGCGTCGGACGCGAATCATCCTTTTGGAGTGAGTGCTCCTGATCCTTTCTACTCAGACTAGAAAATCGGTTGTTAGTTTTGTTGACACGAGTTACGATCGCATCAAATAAGCCGGTCACACCTGAACCTTTTTCAATTTTATTCATGCTAGAAATGTCTTACGTATGCCTCAAAGACGATTTTTACCAATCCTTTTGTCGTGTAAACAGATGGGTCCACCTTACATGTTGCTAAAATAAAACTAAACTGAAACTGAAACTGAAACTGCTAAAATGTTTACCGAAACCTGCACTGCGTGCAGAACATGGGCTAGCCTACTGCATTATTCTGCCTTATGCAACTTTCTCAAAAATCAGTCTCTTTTGTTGATGAAAACTGGAAAACTTAAACGTCCGGAAGTGAAGCCACTATCCAGGGCTACAATTTGCATGGTTATTTGTTAAGTCACCGTGTGTTACACAGTATAGGCTCCTTCAGCACACAGAGCTATATAATACGAAATGTGAACTAAAATTTCTTGAATTTGTGTTAATCCTGAATAAGCTAAAGTCCCTTCATGATGCTGACTGGAAATCCATGGATTTGCATTGCATTATACCTGACTTCCAAATTCTTTGAATAGGTCTATTAAGAGGATCCGAATGGAGCGCAGAGATTCCCAAATGACTGTCCCCGAAACTTACTGAACTGAAACTTCCTGATCTTTCATTTAGTTTCGATCTCTTGAGCACAAGTCAATTTTGAACTCATTTGACATTCTCTTTTAAAGGATGCGTCGGTGGGGTTTGTGCTCTTGCAAATGTACTTGGACGGGAGCTCTGTGAACTTGAGAAGCTTTTCAGAGGAAACAACTTGGAGTCAGCCATTTCTCTACAGCGGAAACTAATTCTACCGAATTTATTGGTAAGTCCAGGAGTGCAACGCAAGGGTGAACGGTGAACATACTAGACGAGGTCGTGCATTCAATTCACTTGAAATTTCTGCTCCACTGCAGTTCTCCACTGAAAGGATACAGTTGAAAGAAGTTGTCACAGAGCCATGACATTTAATAGCACCCATCTTTAAAAATTTAGGTCATGTCAAGGGAAAAAGAGCAAAGTGAATAGAATAAACGCAGAACAAAAGTATTGGTATTCAAGTGGAGAGGGAGATGCCAAGTGTGGTTTAACTTTCCTTTCTATTCTCCAGGTGACACGACAGCTTGGAGTTGCGGGACTGAAAGCTGCTATGGACTTGTCAGGTAGTTACGGTGGTCCTTGTCGTCCTCCGCTACTTCCTTTGGAGCCCACTGAATTGAGACAATTACAAGATGGCTTTGCAAAGGAAGGATTCTATTTGCGAAGGGTGTAGACTGAAAGGAGTGCTTGTGGAGGACATGCAAAGTTGTAAAGAAAAATCCTAAACTTCACCGTCATTTGTATAAAGGAACTCCAAGTATTGTTGATAATGTAGTCTGTCCATAATTAAACCAATAGCAGATAATAAAAATTGAAGTAATTTACTTGGTAAATACGATTTCCCTTCCGATCAGAGGTGGGTAGCAACAAAAACCGTGGAGAGTTGGGAAGTAAAATTTGATTTATAGTGATTCAAGGTATTTTATTAAAGGACAGAGACTGAAAATCAGATTTCTTAACTGTATTATTCTGGTATGTGCAGTAAAGTGCTTATCGATTTGAAAAGTGAAAGTGAAATTTACACTAGTCGTTAGAACCGGTTGTACAAATATAACCTCCTGGAGAGAGATTGAACTCTACAAGATAAAAGCTTTCTCCGTAATACCTTCACAGGACGTGTTCAAAGGTCTTGAAGCTTTATGCTTACCACACCTAAGGCTGACACTTTTATAATTCAGTCCTCCAAAGAAAATAACACTCTCAAACCTGTGGTTTTTGCAACATACTCAACACACATTTTTCAAAATAATGTTACTTCACGGCTTAACGATTTCTCAGCAAATCCCCAAGCATAATTTCTGCTGTATCTAAGGGGAAATACACGTGGGTGTACCCTAAAATACAGGGAAATAGCGTTACGTTCGCTGAAGAATAACTCGTAACAGACAATTCTGAGAAAATGTAATAAAGCTACGAAAATCCATACGAGCCAGCATAACAAAATATTTAGTTGTTGGGTACAGAATTAATACTTTGTGAAAAGGAAACATAAAATTTGATTGGCTTTTTTGTTGCTCAAATCAGCGGTTCCGTGAATTGAATTAATAATAATGTTTCCACGTATAACCTCCGTCACTACGTGTGACGGAGGTATACGTTAAAAAACAGTGCTTCGCCAACCAAGCAAAATCAAAGAGAAATTTACTGTAAGCCAGATATTTGAGAAATGCAAAGGAAGGGAGAATTTCATTTAGCTAAAAATAATTTCAGAATTTGCCAAACCCTGAATTCAGAATTTGACGTGTGGTTAACATAAGAAGCAATATTTGGAAAGACAGGAGGTAGAGTAAGACACTCAACAAATTGACATTTATTGAATTTGGCATCTAAATTTCACTGCTTTTGTAAGTTTATTTAAAGTATGCCATGTACATCCTAAGGAACAATCTGGAATATTTGTAGAGTAGTTGCATATGAACAGATGGCTGGCATATAGCGCATTATAGATTTATTTATTAATGCACAACTGTTTTCTTAAAAGTTTTGAGAAGAGGAAGGTGGACTCTTTGGTATGGAATAATTAAACCACACGGTAAGACGAAATTGCATTTTAAGAATCAATTGATTTATGCTTGGCTGGATATTAGTAGCTTAGGTGTTGGTAATGAGAACTCAGAAAAAATTCTTTCCATTTGAGCAGGTTCCCCAAGAAGTTTTCCGTTTGTCGTAGGCGTAATGAAGTGATCGGGAAATCCGGAGAATTGTGTTGAGGAGGGGAAAGGGAAAGCCATTAATTGAAAGTTGAGATGGCAACAATTCTGAGTAAGCCTGACGTAGCAAAACTTACTGACTAGATTGAAAGCACTTTGTTTAAAATAGTTCCAAGTTCTATTCTCTAAGACAGATGAGCATACGCCGCTCTCAATTGCAGCCAGTGAATATTAATATTTGAGAATTTCTTCTAACCTGAAGAACACCAAGTTATTTTACAAGTTATTTTTTTGTTATTTTCAACTCCAAACTCCAACCCAAACCCTTTAAGTCTATTTTCCGCCGACAAATCCAATTACTCAATCAATTTTCGAGTGTTCCAAAAAACAAATTGAGTCTTTCCACTCCAAATACACGAGGAAAATTATTGCGAAATGAAGCGGAACTCAAGAATGAAAACATGTGTCGAGGTACATATTGCCTGGCAGAAACAGGATGGTAGAAAAGGAAAGGGTTTTACGATGAAAGTGCGCAGAATAAAAAATGAAAGGACAGGGAATTCACCATCCATTGAAAATTAGATTTCACTGGAACGAATATGCTTTCATTTCAAACCACACAATTCACCATTGGAAAATTGGGGACGAATAGGTCATTTTTATTAGCTTATCAACATGCTTCTGTGCACACAAGAATGCAAAAGGGGTGGGTTGCATCCCATGATCAGATTTATTTGAAACTTCCGAAATCAGCTTCATCAAAATTGGTCCTATAAATAACCCTGCTTTGAAGTTATGTCAGAATATTCTGACGCAAATAGCATTATGCTAATGCGCGATCAATCTATAATCATGCAAAGCCTTTAGGTGTCGAAGACAAAGGGGTAATTTTATGTATATAGACCCGCTTTTTACAACCGAAATATGTTTAGATACGCAGGATTCTCACACGCTCGGTTACATTCAATCTGCACTTCCGCTTCGAAATAGCTCTGTCTTCGCCTGTCTGTTTTGCGCTGAATTGACTACATTTTTTACTAAACAATTCAAATGTGTGACTTATACAAATACAATATGAGTGAAATCAGTAGTTTCTTCTATCGCATGGTGTACAACCACATTTAATCCCAGTGTTGCACATTTGTTTCAAATGTTTCTATAGGCGTTGCCTTCCCTGACGGTAGTTTTTTCACCTGCAGAAGTATAGGTAATCCATATAGGGGTTTCTGAGTTAAAGTCCGATGGCACTATAGTACTCACCCTGATTTAACACTTTTAGATGTAGCAACTCTTATACTTTGAGCTCATAGTTGATACGTTAAAAAGTACCAGTGCGGTCAATTTTTGTCCTTATTGCACTGAATCGTATCAGCTGAAACAATATTTTACACAAAATATAATTCCTTTTGCTTTACTGCATTACAATTGTTGGGAAAATTTCTGCCGTGGGTTCCGTCCGATGCTTTCATCCCGAGTTGAGTAATAGAGGGTAAGGTGTGCTAATAGTAACCAGTGTGCCAACAGTCGCCATTTCATAAAAATGCCATAGAGAGAAGACGGGACAACCCGCCAAGTCCAAAATGAAGTCGTGAGTAGAAAAATAGTGACTCTGTTCGCGGCAAGTGTACACAGTGTTCTTTGAGTTTGCAAATAATTCCAAAAAAATAGAAAACTGTAAAGTCGTGGTCAAGGTGGTCAGTTCCTCACCGTGTCATCAAATATAGGACTTCCGGAAAGTTGCCACCAATGGTTACAAATCCCAAGTAAGCACTCGATTGTTACACAATTATGTCCCACTTTCGATTTTTTACAAAGTAATTTCAGGAATTGTTAACTTTTGGCCGTTTTCTATTTTAATTTTTTCAAATTGTTTCAAAATTTGGAAAAACTGCTGCCTGTGCTAAAAGTCGCCACGAGTAAGTGTCTAAAAGTCGCCTATTTCCACGGGTTAAATTAAAATTAAGCAGTGTATTTATTTTCAAAACTCAAAATAACCGTCGTTACGTGTGCCAAAAGTCAACCACCCATGCCTATAACGTTAGAATTAACAGAACTCAGACGATGTGGCGATTATTAGAACACTTCTCCAGAGGGTGGCGATAATAGGAACATGTTGTGGCGACTTTTGGCACACGACGTCGCTTTTGGAGCTTTGTCGGATTGTTTCAAAAAATGTTTATGTGTCATAACACCGGATTACTTAAAATTTCAAAAAAAATATTGTTGGGTTCCCAGACGTATTGTTGAACTTATAGATTGAAAACTTCCAACCATAAGCGCATTTTATCATTTTAATGGCAACCAGAAAAAGAGTGGCGACTATTAGCACACCTTACCCTAAGAGAGTTGGTGAAAGGTGGTGGAGGAGGAAGGAGAAAAGAGAAGAAGTTGACGATGAGGTAGGCTGGGATTTGGAATTCCCTTTGGCGAAGGAAAGGAGTTTCGATATTTACTTTGTATACATAGGCGGGATGAAAACCACTGTTCCCCGGTTTTTCCCCACAATGATTTGAAGGAAGAGAAGGAAATTGTGCTAGGGGACAGACGACTGACTGCCTGGAGCCGGATGGCTGGTTGAGACGGGCGGACGGATGCTGACTTGACTATCATTAGGTATCCGTGTACCAATAAGTCTTTCATCCTTGATGACACCTGGAGCCCAAACAAAAGCAAAAGTAAAGACTTTCTCGCCTGATTTTATTCGCTCAAAGGAGGAGCAGAAGACTAGATTGGTTTGCGGGCCCATGAAACCTTAATGTGTTCTCGCCCGTCCTTTCAAGTGGTGCGTGGCATGTCATCTCTTCAATTAAATAGTTGGCGTTGACAAGAAAGTGAGCACACAAATAATTCATGACTACTGTAATAAATGGAAAAGAAAGTGATGCACTGATGTAACAGACGAAAGAGCTAAATAACAAACCAAAACCAAAGGGCACAAAGATCACAATCGTAAATTGCGGCGTATCGTGCCCTGACTGACAAATCGCTGTTCCCTTTGATGTTCAACCCTATTGTTAACTTTGAGTTGCAGATTTGATTTTGGTGTAAATAAGTTGCATTCAAGTGTACGGTTTCCCACTTCTTCATGGAATGAATTGTAATCAGACGGAAATCATTAATTAGGAATTTTGACACTATTGTCTGGTTTCAGTCAGCCAACGTACTTTGCATTGTACTTTGACTACTCAGGCAGTATAACTAGAATTGAAGCTGAACGAGTTAGGTTTGGTTTGTATTTAGTTTTGGAAGGTCTAGAAATAGGAATATAAAAGCAAGCGTTAAGCCATTGTGAATTCCCAAGTGTGAAGTCATCGAACATTTCCAGAATTGCGCGGTTGCCTTTTTACTTAAAAATCTATCTCTTCCGCTCCATTTTTTTATTTACTCAGAAATCCGAGAAGTACTTACAAATTGATGAAGCGGGCGGGATTCTTTGTAGTGGTTTGTGAAAAGTGCATAAAACGTCAAACAAGCAAATACAACGTTCTGTAAACTGGAAAGTGGGTCCTACGAACTCAACTTTTATTTTAGTTCTTGAGAGTAATCGACAAATGGGAGGCAAAGTCACGAAATTCTCTTTTTGAAGGAGGAAATGATTGTGACGTTCTTACCAAACCCAAGGGGTACATTCAGCGGGTTTCAGCGTTTGGTATGCTGGCCATTCATTGGCTCAAATTCTCCTACGCTTTTGAGGTTCACAAACTTTCTCTCATTGTGTCCAGCGGACGCCGGAGAACCCGAAGACTTGTTTACCTTAGAATGATTCATTCTTCCTTGTATCGAGTCTCACACTGTGAAATCCAAATCTAATCTGGCGAAATGACCAAGTGCATTGTGATGATTTTCACTCAAAGAACTTAGTTCCATATGGCCATTATAGACAGATAAGATACGGAATACAAATCCTGAGCAAAGTATTATCTGGAAATAATGCTGGATTTGGAAGATTTAACTGGATTATTATTACTACTAAAATTTAGTGAGTCCACCGAATAACCATCCATGTAGTGCTTTGATCTGCAGGATGACTGGCTTGACAAAAACCATGAATGCAGACATAATTTTAATGATAATAATGCCGTAAGATCGATCAGAACAGCGTGCAGCTGCACAACACAACGTCCGTTCAAGTTTAAAATTTGCCATGATTTGAACTTCCAATTGTGTGTCAATTTATTTTAATTACTTGTTCAAATGTAAAACAGTAAAACACATGTGAGTTTGGGTTATTATTGTAAACATTTCGCCTGTGGTAAAATTCATGCGTTCTTGTGTAACTAATCAAAGCATAACTTAGTAAAACCAATGGACAGTCTAAATTATTCACTTCTTTGTTTGAATTATTAAGGGCTCAGCTTACATTTTTGTGGTAAATTGGAACCGTTAGAGCGCCCCTCATGTAGATTTATCGAGTTCCCGGAGGGTGTGCAGGAAAAGCCCATTATTGAAAATGGTCTGACGCATTAAGTCTTACGTATGTAAGCTGAACACAAAAGCTGAAATCTGAGTTAGACTCAGGTTTATTCCTTAACTAACTCAACTTTGAAAGAAGCGCGGAAGACACTAGAGATGCGTAATAAATGATAAGGCGGGTTTCAATTTCAACCCACATCATCTGTGAATGTTGCTGCTTCACCGCCTGATAGCAAATTTGGAATGTGGAATATGCCCATGTCATTCCGAACCTATCAATAAATCAATATGGATTACGCACATGACCTACAACTAAATCAAAAAATGCCTCTGCTTTATCCGTGTATTTTTTTTATGGAGTTTAGATTGTGGCATCTACAGCAATCAAATTTGCGGTCAAACAATGAGTAATTCAAATTTTACCGCATCGCACTTTATTCGACTGATCCCCCTAGCATTTGCATCACCTCATTTAAAATATAAAGAAGCGCATGAGCAGAAAATTATTCTTTCAAGCAAAATTTCAAGGGGATTAACGAGGAGACGGAAACTTTTGTTGAAGTTGAAGTCAATGAAAAGTGTAACAAACATTTCTGCCCCCCAAGACAAACGTTCGTGACGCACTACGTGTGGTAAAGAAAACTTTTTTCTACCTTGGGGAAGGCGGGTTTGTACATGAGTCTAATATTTGTCACTGGACTAATAGGGATTCAAAACTTTCTGAAATAGTGTCTTAGCAAGGATAGTGCTGGTGAGGAACGAGGAGAGACATCATTCAGAACTAAATACAATATCGAGTGGAAGTTTAAGGGGAAGAGTAGTGTTCCAAGTACAGTGACAGATTCCTTTATTCAAACGCAGCTCTGACTCCGAAGTCCAATATTTCTCAACAGAATCTGTATCACAAGTATCAAATTAAGTTTTCCAAACCGAATTAGCTGCGCATCCGATTTGTAGTATAGTCATATAATTCTACCACATATAATTACGCTTATTCGTTACTTATACAAGTTTTTCAAAGATAGGAAGTACAGGACTTTGTGCTTCCACATTAATTAAGTTGGCAGAAGAGACCAATTAAACTTTTCGACTTGCATTTGAAAAGGGTTTCCGCCCACGTAATGCCGTAAGTGCACTACAGAAAACGTCAGAAGTTTAGACTTCCACAGGGAGATGCATAGATAAAGTATAAATTTGTCTTCAAGTTCCAATCATTACAAAAGAAAGTAGCTATTGTTCACTCGAATCTAGTTTCAACACTTGCAGTATGTCGTATTGGCTGGGCTCGGGGGCCGGAAGTTAAATTGAAATATATATATTGAAGTCTAAAAGAAATTGGGCTCCTCTAATTATTGTACTGAACAGTTCAAATTGAATTAATTACCAAAAATAGAACTTCCTACCTTGGCTAAATGTAATGATGGGGCATGCTTCGAAAGGGATATAAACACACTCAATTATGAATTTCCAATTATTTAACAAAGCTAATTGCAACCGCAAAACAATAATCCTGCTAAAGGGTTTCAACCACTTCAATTGTGTAAAACATGTGTCTTTCGGAAAGTATATGGCAGAAATAACTGAACAAAACATACGCGTGCAAATATATTGAAAAAACCACGTAATTAGCGCTCACCACTTATAGGATTTGGTGGGGATGGATTGCTTCTGAAGTATTCCCACACAGAATCTAGTAGCATTAAGACTCACAAAGAAAGGATTTTGAAGAATTGGTTACATAGCTCTAAGCTGCTGAAAAATATCAGATTTTTTCTACTTCGTTTTAAAGACAAACTCAGTCCAGTATGAAATAATAAAAAAGACAACTTCAACAAATAATAAAGATGACATTCTTTTTTTCTCTATTTCACCAAGTAGTGCAAAAGAAATCAATAAAAAACGTCGAGTGCAGAGATAATGTTGTCATCTGCAGATGAGTACTTCCTTTGGTTTGAATAGATTCGCTGCATCAAATAGAAGTAGGGATGCTAGAAATAAGTACGTCAAAATAAAAAAAACTTTGACAACGGACACAAAGGATTTTTTCTTAAATGTTACTTGCCACTTAATTTGGTGCACGTATCACACAAAGGTTGTCCAAAGTACACCGCATGAACCATGGACCGTACGAGCATAACGCCATAGACCCGGTTTGTGCAAAACTTTGTCTCCGTGTGCCTGGGTTTGAATCACTCGCACCTGGACTAGGATTCTATGATGTATACATTGTGTATTTCTTGCCAAAAATTCGTAAAAGGCCTATGATAGCGTAAACTAAACCATTTGAATAACTACAACATAAAGAAGCCTTTGATAAACCCGGCGCTCTATGTTATTCACTTTCAATCAAAGCTCCCGTCATGCCTGTCCAACTTGCGCTACAATTCCAAGTAAACCAAGTTGGTGGGCAGTGGACTGGAGTGGAACATTATTAACAAGAGTAATTCACAAAGTGCTAACTAATCAGCTACTTTGTGTTAAAGAGGCTATGGACACATGTCAGTCCACCATGGTTTTACAAAGCATTACTTAG